>JBBPCS010000226.1:8178299-8197627 GCA_037974645.1 Hollardia meadi
TAATTTTATTTTATTTATTTATTTTTTTTACTGGAAGAATTATGCTGGTTGGAAAAAGCACATGTATTAATCATCCATAACACCAGATTACTGCTTTTCACCACTTGATGGCAGTGTAACAGTGGACATCTGCATTTGCTTAAATGGTGAAAGTAAATCTGCTTTGCTGTGGAAAATGGTATTCATGCTATAAGACGGCAATCAGTGAAGGTGATTTCACTCATATACTTTATGTACTGTGCATGTGAGATAATGCCATCATGTCATGGGAGGGAGAAAAGAGAAACATGAGGTGCTGTGGCTTTTAAAAAAAACAATAGTGCACAGCAATCCTGTAAAAGCAGGAAAATGAAAAGACAATGAGTAAAATGTACCAGGTCACTTGTAGGTGTGCTTATTTCATGCAACATTAGAGTGTCAAACAAAATTAAATTGCTTTAGAAATGCCAGAAAAAAAGATGTATATATATTCTATTCTATATATATAGTCCCCTTTTTTTAAAGCACACAGAATACTCTCGTTTATTCAGTTTGCGTGTCTTTCTTATTCAGTGGAGCAGGAGAAGTCCTGTAGACAGCACTGTTTGAAATGGTAAACAGCATGTTGTGAGACAGTCACCATCAGTGCTGTGAAGACTAGAGGCAGCCTGCTGGCCAGTTTTTTAATGTTAACAGAGCATTGTGTACCTCGCTAAGATGAATATTTCATTATAAATGTCACAGCAGCAGTGAGATGACCCCAGCACTGTATAAAATCACCAGCATCCTGCTACTATCTGTGCAGTGCTTGGGCAGAGATAATTAGATGAATCTATGCCCTGAAGATGTCAGGGTGTTCTGGGGCCAAAGGGGTGTCCAGTCTGGTGCAGGGCGGGTGTAATATATGTAATTATGTAGCTAGTATACGACACATTGAAGGTTTTTAGCTGGTGACATCTCTAAATGGGCAACCTGTGGGCATTTTAAGGCCACCACATTCTGCCAGAATACATGTCATTTCAGGCCCAGATTTTTTTGCAAATATGATCCTCCCCAAATGGTTGTTTAATGTTTTCTAAAATCAAAATAGTTTATCATTTTAAATTCCAGTGAGTCCTTGAGATCCCTGGTGTCAGCTCGGTCAAAATTATGTGCAGATGAACTTTTCGCGAGCCCTCTGTGTCAGTCCTAGTTAGGCTATGTGACCGTCTTTCAGCGGGGGACGTTGAGAAGTTGTACAAGGTGTGTCAGCGAGATATAGCCTAGCATAGTCAAAAGCCCGGCGGGCATAGCGTGTATTAAGGTTAATTTGAACTGATTAGATTAAGGAGTGGGGCTGTTGCTGTGGGGCGCAGGAGCGTTTTCGTGTCTCCTGCCGTGAAGGCTGAGCTGTGTGCTTTATCTCGTGCTTCTAAGTGAGCTTGTGAGGGTGCTACTTTGTGCTTAGGGATAGCAGGTCACATGAGTTCGACTCTTTGATAGCACATATCTAACAGCTTGTCACGCCTGACGGGAGAGTCAAATCGGCAGTCTCTGAAATAAGGGAGCACTCTGGAGGAGGATGGTGAATACAGGTTTTTATTAATAATACAATCCTCACTTTTTTCCTATTATCACTGTACTTAATGTTGCTTATACTGAATTGTGCTGTTCTCTGTATAGTGTCTTGATATGATGCCCCCGGAGAGCTGAAGTCATTTCCCCTGTTCTTCATCTGTTTCTTAATTCTGCATCCCTGTAAGGCAGCTTGAGACTGCTTTAATCTAAATGCTTTGCCTATCTGCATGTACATTACAGCCATTTATGTTTGTCTTCGTCTGTGTGATTTCTGCCTTCAGGAGCTTCAAATATTTTCCTTCCTCTCAGGCAAGGTCCTTCTAGTGTTCTTTGTTGTTTCTCCCTGAGCCTTTTGGAAGCCACAGTTCCCCCACTGTACAGTATGTGCACTTTTAAGAACACTGCATGCTAAAACCCCAACTGAGCTACCACAAAAACAAAAATTTGAAAAGGACTGTTGGTCATAACAGATCACAAGGAGTACCCACAACTCCTTCATGATTTTTTCAAGACTCAGCTTTGCCTTTGAGAAATCTAAAGTTATAAGGTGTCCAAACAACACAAAGAGTCTACAGCCATACTTGCAGCTCTATGATGTTGTACCATGTTCACAATATTACTTAAGCCTGGTAGCATGCTACCATTTGCTACTAGAACTAAATGCAAAGTACAGCTGAGGCTGTAATGGTTTTGCATGTATTCGGTCATAAATCAAAATATTGGGTAATTTTTACTGCATGGAAAGTCGGGGATCAATTAAGTATTACAGGTGATCGTATGGAGAACAAATGTCATTGTAATTCTGTCAATAGTTGACAAGACATTTCAATCAAAACAAAAAACAATCAAATCGGTGACACATTGGTGACACAATTGGAAAAGCAAGTTGCAAGCATGAGTAAAAACACATTACTTGGAACTCCTACTTGCACTTTTACAGACAACTTAAAATGGTTCCAGCTATGAGTCAGTGAACTTGCGAGTATGTTTGGATCCAAAGTGGTACTACCTCCAAATTGTTCAACTGCATACTGACCCAAATAAAGTATGTAATGTAAAACTCTGATGAAAGCCCCCTCTCTGGGTGGTGTTTTAACTTGAGTAGGCTTCCTTCCACTAAATGTTTTATTCCTTACAATCAGTGCACTCCGACTTAAAGCTGTATTTTTGTTTTTTTAAGAAAAAGGACAAAGTTTTGAAGAATGAATTGCCGATCGACTGTATTTAAAGATGGACATGAGAGCTCCCCAAAGGTCAAGCCAAAACATCTTGATTGCCCCCTGGTGGTGGGCTGCAGTATATGTCGTTAATTCCTCCCCCTCAGTGATATCAGATCGGACATGGGTCAAACTAAAAACTACACATAAAAAGTAACAAAAGTACACATCAAATACATTTTTTTCCTAAGATTTTGCTGTCATTTTAGGTAGTGCTTATCACACTGATGTATGTTCAATTGTTCATTTTTCTGATCAGTTTGGTTTTAATTACTTATTTGATGCTATGAAAAGAAGGTGAAACATCATGTTTGACAGCCGAGTCCTGCTCGTGATTCAGTCGGGCGGGTGGATGGGTGGGAACTCCATACCGCGGCTCCACTGCCAAATCAATGAAGTTGCAGCACAAGATGGCAGCAGATATTTTGGCTTCATTTTTGTACAGTAGGAGGAAGAGGAGACGCGTCATCCATCTTAATTTATGTCAATGGAATCGCCTAACACATGTATATACAGATGGTTTACACAGATACATTCCTTAACTCTCACAGTTTGCAACTAGTATATACTACAACAGCACAATATAATTCCTGAAAGTCAGTTACAGGTTTTTGGTTTTGCTGTGCCACCTGGCCACACCTAGGAAAAATTTGACTTTATCTTTATCACTAATTGTTTGGTTAAAGGCCTGGTGACTTTCCTGTCTGGGCATGGCCACAGCGGTGAACTGATTACCGTCGATAAAATAGTTATTAAACATAGTCGCAAAAATAGAGATGTGGAGAATTCAGTTCACCTTCGATTCCAAGCTTCTTGATTTGGCATAAGCCCTTCTTGTTAGCTTTTTCCAAATGAGCTTGCAAAGGAAAAACTGTGAATACGTTATAATAGAATTGGACATACATAAATATGAACGTGAAATCTGCAGGAAATGAAAGTGATGTGGTGATTGCATGTGTGCATCACACAGAGGAAAGGCGAGAGACAGACAAATCTACCTGGTTTACTCAGAGATACTTCGAGAGAATGATGAGCAGCTTGGGTAAGCTGACAGGTCTTAAATCTGTCTCTGCTGTTGTTTAGATATGCATATTCATTGACGGAGAGGATGTGACACAATTCTGCACACCTCACTGCTATGAAGGATGTAAACAGCTGGTATTAGATAAATGAGTGACAATTAGGACACAACCACATGTGATTAGACTGAAATATGATACTGAAACTACCTGTAAAAACCAAACTGGGGTCACGATGAATTTTGACAACATAACTACAAATATTACTACTTTTTCTCGATTGGGGTTGGACTGATAACATGAAGAATGTCACCGTTTGTCCTTTGTATCGCACAATTTGTTTACATATCATACCTTCATTACAGGAAAATGTTGTTGTTTTTTTAATTTGTGCAGGAATGATTTTAGATGCTAACATAATGACTAGTAGCAGCAACAACCTATAGCAATGACTACAAGGTGAGCGATTAAAGCAACGTCATTAAGATATCGAAGTCCTGCGCAGGACACAATATACTATTAATTAAACCCACCTTAAAGTTAAAGAACACTATGTGAGAACAGAACGAAATTTCACATAACTTCACATCCTCAATCCAGCTTCATATTTCGTCACAACTGGATGTTTCTGCAAGTAGATCGGTACAAACTCAGTGCCACCTTTAATCTGAATTCAAATACAGTATATATCACCCAGAGGAAATTAAATCTCATGCAGACGTGGCTGGATATGGATGGCACACTTGCATTAATGTTAACATTGTTTAAAATTACATCAGCCAGGAATTAAAGTGTCTACATCTCCTTTCCAATTAAGCTCCCTTTACTACATATTAAGTGCTCAACTTAAGCTGCGGGCAGCAGAGGATGCATTTCAACCCAGATGGATTTCCTTTCATTCTGTCTGGCATACAGTATATATGAAGAAATGACTAAGCCCCACAAGATTTTAGTTTTAGGAAAAAAAAAAAAAATACTGCAGCCAAATTGAGACTCTCGTCGTCTGTAAGCTGCTTTAAGCCACACTAACGGCTTAGCTCTCCCTTATTATTATTGGCTGCTGTGTAGATTGAGCAGACTACCCCCCTTTCCCTTTCTTTGCAGCCTATCTATTTACCTTTCATACAGCCACGCACTGATCATTTCAAGAAGACCCCTTAAGCTCCCTCGCCACGTCATCAAGTTTGCGTGTTAAGACCTGAGCGCGGTGGTTTTATGCAAGTAGGTCTTCACTGATAGTTTGTCCGGCATGTATGCTCATCAAAAATAGCTTTCCTTCTCAAACTCATATACCTGAAAGTAGATTAAAGCACAATGTGTCTTATCTAAATGAAAACTATATGAGCTGTGAGCTCAGAGATTCCCCAATAGAATATTCAATAGAATATTTCTCCATTGCAGGTGAAATTACAGAGTATGTCTTGTTCACGATGACAACGCCATATTTTATTTATGTGAAAGGCACATCTTTTCTGAAAAAAACTAAGAATAGGCTGATGTTCCAACTAGACGTGCAGTGAGTACCACCTCTCCTGGGAATTAATGCAAATGTGTTATTCCTTTGTATATTTGCAGCCTTGAGAGTGCCATCTATTGTATATTATATATCAGCTTTTCTCCTGTCTGTTTGACACCCAAAACAACAACTCTGAATGAAGCAGTGTCTAGGGGCAGCAGGAGATTGCTTCTGTCATGTCTACCTACATTGTTTGGAATAAAATGAATGTTTGCCATGATATGACTAAGTCATAAAAAAAATTTTAAAAACGCAAACAAAGTCTACAACCTATTTTGTACAACTTGGTGAACAATGGGGTGGTAAAGGCAGCAAATGTGTTGCTTTTGAAAAACAGATGCTTCTCTCAAACGGCTGTCAAGTGTCTTCTGCATGGTTTGTTTACCAAAGCCCATAAATAGGGGGCAGCAGTGCAATACAGACAGTTGGTTGCTGTTGTTAATTGCTGCATTGGGAAGTAGAGGCAGACGAGGGAGATTTTTGTGGATAAACATACTGTAATGTGTACAATTCTGTGAAACGGAAGACAGCGTATATTCAAAATATTCAAAACTGGCATACAGAGAAAATATTAAGCTTTGATTATAAATATATGCCACTTTAGAAATCAAGATGCAGAATAGTGTTCCGAACACAAAGTAGTGAAAAAATAAAAAGTAAGCCAGTGGTAAGCACAATTAAAATAAGCACTTCAGCAGCTGCTCAGCACCCACAGATGTGGCACATTCTCTTTGATTGCCTCCTAAAATCTTTTGTGCATCAGACAAACATGCTTCCAGTGCCGTACACATACAGTATTGTTGAGTAATTTCTTCATACTGTATGCCAGAGAGACTATAAAGGAAAGCCAGCCGTGTTGCTGCCCACAACTGAAGCTGAGCACTATATATGTAATAAATGGATCAAGACCAGCAAGCGAGGTCTTAACGGGGCTGAGCCCCTTTAGTTGTATTTTTTAATCGCTCTGTTTAGCAGAAACAACAAAATTATTGACGGAGATACTTGTGACTATTGCTAAGAGCTGGTCTTTCAGAACAATGGAATGCACTGCTGTTGTTACAAAACTGTGATAGGAGCTGTTTGTTCTGTGGATGGATTTTGAAACAGTAGGCTTATGTTGTTATTTAGCCTTTCTGAGGCTATTACATGGTTAAATAAATGGATTTTATTTTATTTGCCCCCTTGCAATTTTTAACAGCCCCCTCAGTCGCTGGTGCCGGCCCTGAAAGGAAGCATAATTTGACAGGAGATGTACTTATGGTATCACCACCCATACCTACTAGCAATATTGCAAGTACAGTACGGGTGGTACAATACTGGTGACATACAGCTGGTGCTATGAACACACAGTGGGTATAAATATAAAGAAACTCTACATTCTAGCTTTAACTGACCACATGGCATGTTGTAAACTCAGCCATATTAAGACAGCAGTGAGTCAGAATACCATCAGATGCAGGCGGTCTCGAACTCTGCATGGAACGTTTTGATTGAATGATTGCTTTTAACAAAAGGTGACAATGAGGCGCTCTCAATACATTTGAGTACAAAAGGCAGGTATGTATGTATGGGACACACAGGCATTATGAGCCACAAAACAATTTTCAAAACAACAGAAGAGATATTTATTTATAGTACAGTTGTGTTTGTTTCTCGAGACTTAAAAAGATGGCTCGGTGCCACAAATCTCTGTGTGTAGCAGTACCAACTGTCTGCACGAGACCTATTTCCAACACATATCATCGCAGGGTGCACATTCCCTCCACGACTATTCAGTCAGGTAATCATTGGAGCATCATAGAGTGCAACAGGAAAGAAACTTTCACCTCTCAGGATGCATTTTCCAACACTTTTACTCGCTTTTTCACACATTACCATTGCTTTTGAAACTAGAATGGCACTCAGTAGAGCGCATACCTCCGCCAAGGCACAACAGTCCCCTAAAATTAAGATGAATCAAGCCTTATAGCTAAGCCAACAAAACAATGCAGGTGAAATTATAATCTCCACTGCGGAAGAATAATAGGTTGATGAAACAGAGAAACCAAATTACACTAAGAACAGCATTTATTCACGGCATAAAATCCCACTAATGAGAAACAAAATTACACTAAATAAATCCGGATTTTTATTTGGATCCGCACCAAATTGTACACCTTCATACTGCAGATACCCACCTCCTACATATGCCTGAATTTTCTCATCAAGATTCATGCATTATTCGCTGAGAAATTAAGAAGAAGAATGTGGAAAAAACGCCCTAATGTTCACATTACATGTTTCTTTGCCTACCTCAAAAATGCAGTGACATGACTTGTGCTGCCAATAACTGTTGTTTAAAATTGTCAGAGCATTCCCTCAGGTTAGCCAATGTCATTGTACCAAGCACTGAGATTTCTTTGTTTTTCAGGATCTGAATTTAACGCAGCAAAAGAAAATTAGGCCTAATGACAACAGCAGGAAAAAAAATCATCTGCCTGCTCACATTATCATCATCTCTCACAAACATATCTATCACTCATCATACAAATCAACAGCCTGATGTCAAAGGGGAGAAAAAAAATGTATTACGCCTTCATTTATTACAGGAATTCACTCAGCCAATATTTAATCTGGTCTACAGTATTAGGAATGACATATGACAGTAACAATACTTGACAATGTTCTCTATCACCAAGGCCAGCCATAGAAGCTGCCTCTGCCATTCACTTCATGTTTCCTCTGACACAATTGGATAGTTGAAGAACAATAGTTTGGCTGACTTACTGCAGTGACACCTGGGGCATCACCATAGCAAAGTTTACTATTAGAGTTGACAAATGAAGTTAACTATGTTCAGGAACAAAGATACACATTGCAGATTCAGTTTCCCATACTAACAAAGGACATGCATAGCCCATTGCTTGCCTAATAAATGTCACACATTCATGTGTATATCCTCAGTCAAACAGCCTCACAAGTCGCCCCCCCCTAAACCCAATCACTCATCGGTCAATCTGAGTTTATTACCTGATTTAGCCACATGTAATGAGCTTCTTCCTGGACATTGATCTCTTTAATGAAGATCTACCGAACTCCTGTCTAAAAAAAACCCTCCAGCTGTATCGTAGTCTTTGTGGTTGAGCTCTATTGGTACACATTCCCCGACAAAGGAAAAACTCTATAGTGAGGGAAAAGTAGACCAATTTGAAGCCGTGCTCCAGGGTAAGCTGATACAGTTTAACAATCAGGCAAAATGAGCAGTAACCATGGTTGAACTTTTCATGATCACTGGCCATTGTCAAATTTTTTTTATTTCACAATTGGTTTGATTTTTGTTTAATGAACATATTGTCTGACAAAATGAATTAAATGGTAAGTACACCCATTTAGCAACTGTGAAAAATAAGCAATGTTTGCATTATCTTGATAATATGGAAACATGAATAATCAAGATACGAATTTGTGCTTTTTAACATCCTCTCCAGTAGATGAAGATGAATGAGTCTGATGATGAAGTTGAGTGAGGAACAAAAGAAGAGTTCAGAAGAGTCCCCCCCCCCCCCGTGCTGTTTCTTCAGTGTTCATTGAAAGAGCTGTCCCCGTCCTTCCAAACGCCATGCATTTTGCACAGAATGCAACGATCAGTTTGCTGTCAGGCACCAAGGACCAGCAAGGAGGTTAACTTTTAAATACCAGTGTTTCAAGCTTTGCACTACATCTTATGATTTTTTATGGTTTTTAAACCATCCAGGGAACACTGAGCACAGAGCGACTTCATTCTTCATTCAGTCCTGACTTCAAATCATATATATTACAAGGTTCATTAATAGGTAATTAATTTATTTGGAATGGGAAGTAACCTAAAGCTCATTTCACTAAACTTAAAAGGATAATGGATCGGGGTGGACTGGGGCTCAGAACATCATCATTCTTGCAAGGTCTCCAAGTGTACAAGCACACACATCTACACTTGAGAAGACGTGTTCAGAACAATATGCTACATGCTCTATTATACATGTAGACACTGCAGATGTATGTTTAATACAGATGCTTTCTGTTAAGCATGTGTGCATAATGCATATTATGTTGGTGCGCATGTATGTATGCATGTAGAAAGTTACCTCTGTTTTGTTTTGTTTTTCTTCCATGTGGATTGGGCCAATGAGGGGGAGTGGCTTGAGGAACCTATTGGAGAGTGTGGTCACAGCATGTTGTTAAGCAGTCTTTCAACATGTTTATGTATATTTACAGGAACTGTTAAACATACAAGAAATAATCACAAAAAGTTGACTTCAGAATGTGTGTTGCTGATTCATTAGCAATATATTGTAAGTTCTAAGTCCTGTTATGTTGCCACTGAAATAGGAAACCTTCTAAAAATAATGTAAAGGTAAAATCTTCCTTCCTGCACATATCCCCACTGTATCCTCTCCTTTAAAATCAATCTTGTATATAAGTCATGACAAAAATTTGAAGCCCTGTAAGAGACATTCACCACTGCCTTCTAAATGACTTAATGCAGCGACAATAGATGAGTGTACCTCCTGCAAATATTTCAGTTTTATATACTTGCTTTCAAGTAGACAAAAAGAGTAGTGTTTTATTTTCTGTGCCTATAGCGTTCATATCTGGGTCCTCAACCAATTTAAATTTCAATATCCAGCAAATGAATTGTATTGTTGTGGCTGTTTCATGGGATGTGACTTTATTATGAAACCGTGGCACAGCTACGTTATAATGATGAGTCATATATCATCCCCAGCTCTGTTGAAATCCGGTGAAAACTGCGGTCCCGTCCGTTTTGTTACAACTGATGGTGAATTTAGAAACAACTGGCTTCAATGTTGTGCCGATGTGCCTGAGTAATGTTAGGGTGGTGTATCAGCTGGATGTACATATAGGCTTCATGTGAGTATATGTCTGAGTTCTGCCATCATTTGTCTCACAACACAGTGTCATTGCCTGTGTAGTACACACGTTTTCTCTAAGGTTTAGAATCAGGACTATTACATTTTTGTAACCTGCTGAGCTTAGCTTGCAGTGTGAGTTATACCTGCAAGCTAAGCACCATCTCATTTCTATGTTCCTGGCATCACTAGGGATAAGATTGACTCTAATGTAACGCTTTAACAACAATTATGTCATGGCTTACTGTATCTGTTGCACAAAGATGCTACTTTAAAAACAAGGCTAGTATGAAGTCAAGATGTAAAACAAAACATTTGCTGATAGGTCATTGGAGTTGAATAGCCAAAGCCATTTCTCACATGTAGGCCTAGTACCTTGTGAACCAAGTAAACCTTTGTCTGGTGTAAGTGTGTATGATCAAAGACCGTAAGTTTAGCAAGCATCCTCATGTGTCAACTAATTCATATAAGGGCTCTCCCTTGTTCAAATGTATCTTTTTTGACACCACTGTGAAAATCAAGTCAAGGTGATAATTTGAATTGCCTTAAAAATGATAATGGTTTACTTTCCTAAATCAGTTTGAATAAGAACAAAAGAGAACTACTATAAAGGAATGTTTTTTTATTGTAAAAGAAAAATATCTCCACTATAGATTTCCTTCCTTGGCAGGGTCCCTGGGTGCAGCCTGGACTACCTTAGCTGCTTCTGCCAATGTGAAGGAGCAGCAATGATACCAAGGTCTTTTTGGATCACTAAATCCTCCACGCTGTCATGCAGAGTAAGGCCATAAACTCTCGGTCACTTGTATTTACAATCTCATTCTTCCAGTCACTACCCAGAAACCACATGACCATAGGTCAGGGACACACAGGAGTGTAAGGAGAAAACAGAGTTTGAAGTGGTGCACAAAATCGGCAGTCAAACTTACTGTCCCTTTCCCACTCTTTGACACACCTGAACTCTTCTGCTTGGATCACAGGGCCCCATTAATGGAGCAGCCCACCATTTATTTAGGACAGAACAATGCCGTCAGAAATAGAGTTGCTCTCTGAGCCTGACAGCAGTCTAAAATGAATGTATTTTCTTCACAAAAATGCTAATTTATGCGGTAAAAGTCCTCCAAAATCTAATCAGATCATATACTATTGCACGACAGGTTTTCAGGGGGAGCCTGCGGTGTATGTATAAGGTGTCTAGCATGTTGTGTTCTTGAGTTATTATTTTCTTAAGACTGTGTCCACACAGACAGTCCAAAGTGTACTACTCTGAAATGGGACATTGTGTAGTAGTCATTTCTCAGATTATTACATATTTTTCCTTAGATTTTTATTTGTACTTCTTATGAGTTGGAATCACTGGGCTATATGTATTATCAATTATAACAGCACTGTTAGGATTCAATGAAAAACACAAACTTATAACAGCTTACTGTACAAATAAAAATTTTCATATTATAACTGCCATTACTTGATGATGGATTATCTTCTTCATTGAAATCAAATAAAACTGTACAAATTATCAGTATTTTTCTCTATAAACACAAAACAATAGAATAATATCAAAACTTGATGATTGAAACATGATAGTCTTTTAGCCTAAGTTTGAGGATGTAGGTTTGGGTGATGTAGTCTACTAAGTAACATTAATACATATGAACTTATTTCAATTTGAAAACTTTGAAAACTTATTTTTATTTGAAAACTACCATATACTTAGTCTTAAATGCATTAATATAAATTATCTATTCATATTGTTCTTACAAAATACAAACTTCTGTCTAGCAGATATTCTGATTTGCATTTTCAATTTTCCATATAAAATCTGTGCTTCTCCAAATTAATTCATCATACAAATAACCCTACATGAAGAGTTGCATATTAATACTCAGTTATACCACTTTAACTGCTTAGAACACAAATAAAATAATTTTTTAAAGAATCAGAAACAATATTACAACAAAAGTACCGATGATATTAAAGATGCTGTAGATGCATTTAAGAATTTTCAATGTTGAAAGTCTGATTATGAATATGTATATACTTAAGATCCAACTTTTTTTATTTCATCTGACACAACTGACTTCATACTATATGCAACTTGAACCAACTTCTAAAATGCTAAACATAGTAATCATGAATCATGAAAACAGTTATATGAAAATAAATCATATTTTGATTGGAATACCATACTGTTTGAAGCAGTATCCAAATTGCCACCACTGACACCTTCTCTCTTCTATACTCTCTGTTACTTTATTTTTCTATTTCCTTTTGAAACCAGAGAACCAGTGTCATTTTAGAAACCTCTAACGAGATTATGAGACAAGTGCTACATAAGTCTCTCACCCATGGCTACCTATTTGAGACACAGAAAGAGGCCATTTCTATGTAAATGCAATGTTTACACGCATGGGAGAAGTGTATTATCTGCCATTTTGAAAATGTTAAGAGCACTGTGCTTCCTGGGGTTTCTCCTTCATATTGCTTGCAGCATTTTCTTCCTTGTTATTCTATTTTTTTCCTGTGCTCATCCAGAGGAAAAACAAATGGTGTAAATGTCCTTGCGCCTGATTAAACACAAGCTCTTTCTTTCTTGTACATGCCTGTGTCGCTGGAGAGATATCTCACTAGTGTCCTCCAAAGTACCTCTTCCACTTCCAGAAGCTGAATGGGGCTTTTTCACCTTGAAAGCATTTAAATGGAGTTTGAAGGATTGGGTCCTTCTCTCTCCACTCTAGCAAGGTGTGTCGGGAGTTCAATGGTGTTTTGTAGAGCGTGAACTTATACAGAGGAAGCAATGTGTCTCCAACAAGAAAATATAGTGATAGTAATTGACAACACCACTCAACTCCAAGAAAGACAACTATGTGTCTTGAGATGAGACATCATGTCATGTCTAGCTTTGATTTCAAGAGTCCTTTGCACATTACTTCAGAAGTGTCCCAAGAGGCATGGTAGAGTTTGAAATTTAAAACCCATTGAAACAAGAACTCAAAAGAACCCAAAGCGTAGAATTCACAATTGTAGAATTTATACTGTTGCATGGTTGTTGTTTTGGATTGCAAAGATATTCAGCATTGTGTCCGTCCCCTGTAGGGTCCAGGAAGTACTTCATGTCTTCTCAAAATCAAACGTTTCTGGTTGGTGGGCAATGCTCTCTGCTCTAAAACTGTTTGTGTGACTGTAGGTAGCTGTAAACAAATACTAGTATTTCATGGTACTTCTAGCTACAACTATATTGACAGCACATATTCATAATTGAAGAGGTGGAACTAATTAATTACACTCACTGTTAGGTCATTTTTTGTGTCGGGCCTACTTGCAATTTTTGAGTGTTTATTGAAATAAATGGTAATTTTATTTTTACTTAAGTATGTTTTATTTGTACTTAGCTACATTTTGTATTACAGAGTGGAACCAAAAGTCTCATATAAAAAGTAATAGTAAACCATATTAGAATGAAACACAATGGGGCCAAATCAGCAGCTGCAGCAGACGAGAAGCTGCTGGAATGTCTGTGGTGCCAAGAAGGCAGAGCTCCACAGAGGTGATACTATGTCTTTCAGCTGACAATTTGGAAAAGATATAAGTTGTAAATGTAAAAATTCACAACCTGGGAGTCAGGGGATGTGAGAGATGCAGTTAATGATCTAGAATAGGTGTTTTTAAAAAATGGTTGAAACTACCTCAATTAATTACTAGTTTAATGCAGTACCTGATTACACTGACTGCCCCTTAGCTCTGGCTGCCAGCTGGGAGATATGAGTGATTGGCAAGTTTGCTGCTTTAAACAAGCTCTCTTAGCTTATGTACCTCTGTCTGAAAAGGCTACCAAACCTGGCAGTGTGGCAGTTACTGCTGCAGGGACTAGGAGTCTCTGGCTCAGGGACTGTGTACTGTGAGTGCAGCACATTGTTGTCATTGCTCACTGTATATCTAACTACGTTATGTCTCATTCACATGAAAGAAAACACCTTACAATATCATAACAAATATAAACAACCCCTTGGTACGGGAAGAAGTCCACTATAGAGTGTCCCCTTACATCACGGTGGTCACTGATGCGTCCCTGTCGGAGTGGGGGAAACCTGCCTGGGGAGAGCGATAGGTGGTGTTCCTGGTTCTCCAACACTTCAAACCCTTCATACAGGGCAGGCATGTGTTGGTGAGGACCGACAATTGCACCACAATGGCTTCTAACAACAGGCAGGGAGGAATCCAGTCTGCTGCGCCATTGACGCTAGCAGAGGACTTTAAGTTGTGGGCCTCAGAGCACTTGTTCTTCTTGAAGGCTCTCCACATCCCGGGTCTGGAGGACAGGGGAACCGACCTAATGTCCAGGCATGGTCCCCTGCCAGACAAATGGAGGCTCCCACCCCATGGTGATGGAGGAGTTTCAGGCCCCTTTAGAAAAAGCAGAGCTGGTTTTGTTTGCTGCCCAAAGTGACACCCACTGCTATGGTTCGCTCTGATGCCTCAGGACAACCCAACCTTGGAGGTGGGCATGTTGGAGCACGTGCCCTGGCCAAAGAAACTTTGTCTTAGGGATTATCCTGCCTTAGATGACCCCTCAATTTTGGGGGGCTCTGTCCAAGGAAGGGGGTTAATAGATGTGTTGCCCACCCTGGGCCAGCCTCTCCGGGCCTGATTCCTGAGAGAGCCAGGTGGAGGCAGGCTGGACTGTCCGTTCAGGTTTTACAGACTATCCAGACGGCTAGGGCATGATCCACCACTGCCTGCTACGGGGAAAAGAGATTGGGGCCCCAGTGGTGAGAGGACTGAGTTTACTGTATATAGTACTTTTTTGGTCATCTTGACCACTCAAAGCACTTTACACTACAAGTCAGCATTCACCCATTCACACACACATTCATACACTGGTGGCAGTGACTACTTTTGCAGGTGCCACCTGCTCATCAGGAGCACACATGCACTCACATATGTTGACTGCAGGGGCTGAGGATCGAACCACTGACTGATCACTGGACGACCACTCTGCCATGGTTTCAGTTATTTCTTGTGTTATGGTGTTGAGTTCTAGTTTATTTTTCTGTGATTACTTTCTGTATTGAGTTTCTCGTTATTTCCTGTTTTATTTGAATGTCCTTTCCTCATGTGTCTTGTTCCGCTTTACATTTCCTTTGTTCCTTTCCCTCCTCTGTGATTGTCTATCCCACCCTGATTGGTTTCACCTGTGTCTTGTTAACCCTCCCTTGTGTATTTAAGTTGCAGTGTTCATTTTTGTCTCTGCCAGTTCGTCGTGTTACCCATGTGCCTTCATCCTCACGTTTTCCTTGTGTTCTTCCTTGTGTTTTTTGGACTTTGCCTGATTTTAGATTGTGGATTTTGTTTTTGCCCATGTCGGATTTGTTTGCCTGTGTTTGGACTGATACCTGGTTTCAACCCACGTGTGCCTTATGGACTGTGAGTTTGCCTATCCCTACTAAATCACTGCACTGTACCTCTCTCCCTGCAGTGTCTGCAATTGGGTCCAAAACCAATGTTCCTAGTGTTTCCGGCACATACTGTGACACACTCTACCACCTGAACTACAGCTGTCCCCACTGGTAGTGTGAGAAAAGGAGCCTGGACCCCCTGGCATATACAGTCAGGTCCTTCCTCTCCTTTCTGCAATGTTTATTGGACAGGGGCCTGTCTGGTGCCACCATTTAGGTGTAAGTAGCAGCTGTTTCTTCCTGTCACAAGGGCTTGACCAACAGACCTGTCTTTAGCCACCCTCCGTTGAAGGCCTCTCTGAAGGAGACAAAGGCCTGTGGGGTGTGTCTTCGCTCCACAATGGGAACTGCTATTGGTGCTCAAGGCATTGGTGACGGATCTCCACGAGCCTCTGGAGAGTTCCTGTCTGCGGGTGTTGTCATTCAAGACAGCTTTGCTGCTTGCCTGCTTGCCCGGTTAGCGCACGGCGTAATCAGATGCATTGTACAGTTGTCTGTCTACTTGGTGGATAGTGTGGCTGGAAGGGCACTGTGCAAGAAACACCTGCTAGGTGGCTGTGTGAGCGCCTCAGTCAAGCCTATAGGTGGGCGGGAAGGGAGCCTCCCTCTGTGGTCCACACACACTCTGAATGCAGTGTTGCAATGTTGATGGCCTTTTTTAGTGGTGTGAGTATCAAGCACATAAGCACAGCGGCCTCATGGTCTACGCCCTCCCGTTCTTAAGATTCTACCTCTTGGACATGCCGGGCTCCTTCTCAGGGTCTGTGCTTGTTGGGGCAACACAGGACTGGTGAAGCGAGGGTTGTGTGTGTGGTTGTCAGTTATGCTGCACCTGACCCCCTTGTTTCTGGGCTTGATCTACATGTCCCTGTGCTCCGTAGATGATCCAGGGAATGTGGTCTGCAGGGCGTGTGTTGACACATAGGTGGGTAAGGCCAGGGCGAACTAGATAATGTTTTTCTGGACCGGGTTGAGTTTTCTAGACCCAGTCGGCCCCCTAGTTCTCCACAGTTGTGGCTTGGGTTATAGGAAGTAGGTGAGCCTTGGCGGCTAACCCTTAGCCAGTCAGATTCAGTGTGGTGGGTCATTTTTTAGGCTCCACTCACTGTACCCATAGAGTCCATCACAGGGCAGAGCCTGTGTGAAATAAGTATGAAATTGTAACCCTTGTTCTGTAAGCACAGGCAGAGCCCTCTACCAATGGACCCTGCCAGTCCTGTGCTACTCAATAAAGGGGGGGGGGGGGGGTAGCTGATGGCAGTTCTATCTCTCACAGGCTCCGCCCTGTACTGGACTCTATTGGTATTACTCTCCTCCAATCACGATCATGTATTGCCCCACTGAAAAATTGCATAAACGTAGCCATCAATCAGGACAAGCCTACCCAATACATAGGAACCCCCCCAGCATTTACAGTATAAGGCTGTGGTTTGGGAAGAAGAGCAGCCTCCACTCTCCAACGGTTGGATTACCTGGGGATGAAGCTTAACTCAGTTGAGAGTAAGGCTGGGGCAGTTGTCAGTCATCCTGGTAGCTCCAGACTGCTGCTTGGCGCCGTGGTAAGAAGAGATGACCCACATGTTGGTGACCCAGCCCTGAAAGGTCCCCCAGTTCGGAGGGCCCTGTCCCAGGAGGAGGGGAGATAGGCTCCAAGCCCACCTTGGGCATGCTTCTTCAGGTCTGGCTCCTGAGAGGGACAGGTTGAGATGAGCCAGGCTGTCTGTCTCTGTTATACAGACATTCCAGGCAGCTAAGACAGGATCCACCACTGCCTGCTACAGCGCAAAGGGGTTTGGATTCCAACGCTGGTGCAAGGAGAGAAGCCTGGACCCTTTGTCATGTGCAGTCAAGTCAGTGCTTTCCTTTCTACAGTGTTTGTTGGACAGGGGGCTGTCTCATGCCACCATTGTGGTGTATGCTGCAGCCATTTCCTCCTGTCGTGAGGGGTTTGGCGACAGACCAATCATTAGCCACCCCATGGTGAAGCGCTTCCGTCAGGGGGTTAAGAGGCAGCGGCCAGTCACGCATGCCTACTCACCTCAATGGGAGCTTCCGTTTGTGCTTGAGACCTTGGTGTCGGAACCCTTCGAGCCTCTGCAGCGTTCCTCTCTACGGTCGTTGTCAGTCAAGATGGCTATGCTGCTTGCCTTGACCTCAGCCAAGAAGGTGGGTTAAAATCTGCTATTTGTTACTCCGGGGTGACCACAGTGGGGCGGTTCTCAGACCAAACCCTTCCTTTGTTCCTAAGAACTTAGGGAGCTTATTAAGTTTGAAAGTTAGTTGGTTGGATGCTTTCTGCCCTACTCCCAACGCTGGGGTCAAGGAAGCGAGACTGCATTTGCATTGCCCAGTTTGCACGTCAGCATGTTAAGTTGAACGCTTGGCCCCCACATCAGATGCAGATTGTTCGTTTGCTTTGGGGATGGCGTTGCTGGAAAGGCCCTGTCCAATAAGCACTTTGCCAGTTGGTTGTGTGAAGTTATCTCTCAGGACTATAGGCAGGCGGGACGTGACCCTCCCTCTGTGGTTCGCGCACACTCATCATGTGGTGTTGCAGTGTTAATGGCCCTGTTCAGTGGGGGGGGGGGGTGTCGAGGACATATGCACAGCGACATAAAAAAAATAGTTTGTTGTCCAGCTTTGCCACTCCATGATGTTATATTACAAATTAAAACTTGACTAAACAAAATTAAACACTGACTGTTCAATTGTATGAAAATAGTGTAACATCCATTATTTTACCCACTTTTATAGGATTAATTAATTAAGTCATGATTGATTAAGTCCACATGAAATGGAAGGCTGAGTGCTATTTGCTTCAGCATGTTTACATGTTTCCTGTACAGGTGGGGATGGACTTTTTAAAGTAGCCAATAGCGTTAGCTCTGAATGTGCATTACCCTGTTTTGCAGCTAGATGTCAAGCTAACTGATTTTGCCTGACAGGGAGCTTTCAGTGAACATGGCTGATTAATTGTTAAAAGGGCTTTTCAAACTTTGCCTGAACAGCATCTGATGACAGATGGACACGGGCCAGTTTGACGACAGGGAATATAGTACTAAGGTGTTTTTCTTGCCATGTTTGGCTCCTGGCACTGCAAGGCTGAGTTAGCTAATGGGACTGCTAACTGGGCTAGCTGTAACTGTCTAACAGCAACCACAACTAGTCACATTACCTGCCCATCATGAAATGCCATAAACTATCTCGTTACATCTTGATTCCCTGTCGTCGAACCTCAGTTCATCTTGGAAGCTGTGTTTGGGTTTTTCTGTTTGCATTCAATGTTTCTCCCTCTGTGATAAAGAGGCGGTGACAGGCTGCGTCTTTCTCCAAACGAAAGATATCCCCTCTCAGACCCATCTTTAGCCACCCCCTGCTGAAGTGCTTCCTTCAGGGGGTGTTTGCTTTGACCTAAGCCAAGAGATCGGGTGAGCTGACCACCCTGTCAGTTAACCCCTGCTGTTTGTTACTTCAGGTTGACCACAGTCGGGTGGTTCTAAGACCGAACCCCTGCTTTGTTCCTAAGAACTTAAAGCCCCACTGCATAACTTTTGCATTTTCACCCCTGAGCACCCCCTACGGTTGCAGGGTGTAATTGAACTGTCATAAAGACAAATCGTGCTTTGAGCTCCCCTCATAGACAGCGGTACATGTGCATTTGTTGACAAGCTGAAGCCTACGTAACCGGCAAAGAC
>JBBPCS010000226.1:8197727-8212323 GCA_037974645.1 Hollardia meadi
ATATGTACAGTATGGCCGGGGGTGTGATCTAAAAGGCTTAAATGGCATTTTTTAAAAATTTAATCTGACTTTAATCCCGTACACTCTGCCTTTTTAAACTTTTCTAGTTGTACATAATATGAAAATCTTGAAATCATTAGTGTAAATTTCAAGACACTTTTTCAGGCATCCACTGGACTGAAGGCCGTAAACTACTAGACAGATGTTTGTCACTAGTATACAGGTTTAGGCTTTGTCAGGCCGCATGTCTACTCTGTCTACTCTCACTGAGGCTGAGCATGCCCGGTGTTGAACACACTTGTCACACACACCATCTGTTACCTCCAACACTCCTGGCTTGGACAAACATGGTTAGGAGTAGGTAATGGTGCGGACAAAACTTGTGACCTTGACACTGTCTCTATGTGTGATCAACAGAGACAGAGAGGGAGAGGTGGATTAATGAGAGCCAGTAGCCCTTTTGATTGTGGTTTGTAAAAGAAAGGCATCAGAATCTCATGTTGCCTGGAAACATGTCTGTCTCAGTGTGTGATGAGAGATGGAGGCTTTCTCTGCCTCTCTTATCTTATTCAACTTCAAAGATAAGCTTCAAATCACCTCACTCAATAAACCTACATTCTCTTTTTTGACATCATAATAGATGTCAAATGCCATTACGCAATTACTCATGACACATGACATTCACTCTTGGATTTCTCCATTTTAAAGCTTTTTTCAGTCTCCCAAACATATACAGTATATGAAGGCATTTTTCCCAGATGCATCATACCAATTTTCAGAGGTTGTGTCAATTTGTGTCTTCTTGCCATAAGTGAGGTGTATGTAAGACTGGCTCATCCCATGATGATTGGCATCAACTCATTCAGAGTGTTATGATTTACAAAAATACCACCTGGATTTGAAAGATCACGTCTGTTTTAATTCAATGCAGCAAGAGAGTGAGGAATGTTTGAAAATATGATTTATATTTAATTTACTTATTATAGCATTTTAAATAAAATGGGGCTTCTGAATGGACCTTTATGTAAGTCATTTAGTGTGTCTTCCCAGCAGGGACAGAATCAATGATATACAATTACAGAAGATGTGGTGACAAAAACTGGAGCTGTCAGCTCAACACAGCATCACAGCAGAGCACTGCAGATTTTAAACAGAATGTGGTTGACTGTTCGACACATCATATATTCTGAAGCTGTCTATTTCACCATAAGATGCTATATAATCAACTCTAGGCTGTAACTAAGCTTCAAATGGACTGGACTCGACAGATGTAACTAAATTCTGAGACATGTTAATGCTTTATACGAAGATCTCTCATTTGTGTTAGTTACAGCAGTGTGTATGTTGATATCATACAAGCAATAACTACCAATATGTGAGTGTTTTACCAAACACTGTGATCATATTGTATCAAACCTCTTGTCTGTAACTCATAACTGTAATAATGTCACTGGACGAAGCTCACTAATCATTACATTTTTCAGCTTCTAGACTGAATATTTCAATATCTCTCTGGGCACCAACATTATTACCATTTTGGCTTTAGGGCCATTGCAATTGTCAACTATTTCTAATACTTACACTAACAGCTCTCTGTGCGGAGAGGTATGAGATTGACACTTACTTGTTTAACAATAAGTGCTTATGATAAATATCAACCTCAATGTATATTAAGTCATATGGTACAATTAGCACCCACAAGTTCCCTTCTCAGATCATTAAAGTTCACCTTGACGGATTTTGTGAGGTTATTAATTTCTTGAAAAGCCTATTTATTATCTCCTTGCATTTGACAGCATGGGCGATGTGTTAGGGTCACCCTCTCCATAAAGTCTGAAAAACAATCAATGAAATGTTACTTAAACTGGCAATAGACAAGTTATTTTTTATTTAACTTATCACTGGGAAGTAAATATTGATTGCACAATGTAATGGCTATAAAATAATGACATCATTGGTGTTTAATATGCAATTTTGTCTGCAACCTGGTATGAAATCTCCAGAGAAATTGAAGGCTGACTTGCAACCCAGTCATGCTGGCAGCCTGGCACCATTTCTGCTTACTTTCCACTTTATGTCCTCTACCTCTACTCCACCTCTACTTCTCTTTTTTCCCCCCAAAAAAACGTCACTTAAGTTATATACTCCAGCAGTGCAGTTTTGCTAAAAGGCTTGCACCGTTGAAGCGTAAACAGAAAGCTATGGAGAGGCAAGAGGTCTTCATAACACCATAAACTGAGCTGAGCTGCCGGAAGAACAGACAGGAGAATACTATTGAAGACATCATTCTCTGATGGATGAGATCTATTCAATTTCAATGATTGTGTTCAATTTAAACCCCCACAATTTAGCCATCGTCTACAATTATTATTCGATCTACTGCTGTGAACACTGTGCCAAAAATGGTTTAATTTTCACCCTTTGGATCAATAGCACCTGATGCAGCCCATCTCATTCTCGTCTCATGGCGGGGCACTGCATTTATAATGCTATTGACAATATTGAGCAGTATTGATGACAATGCAAGGCAGCATAAGCACCTCAGGCAGTGGGCAGGAATGAAGTGCCATTTTTTTACAGCCTTTGTAAAAGCTTTTCCAACCATGAACATGAATATAAAATGCCACCTAGTAAAACCTGAGGGCTTTAATATGTATTTTGTTTGATTAACCCCTTTTTGTCAGGATGGTGTAGACATATCCAAAGGATTTTTTGGGGAAAAAAACATATAATATATAATACAAATAATGCATTATCTCTGTGAGATCAGATCTACAAAGGAGGCATGTTTGTTTATTGGACAAACAAAATGGCTTCAGCGACAAATGTACTTTATCTAAAGTTACAGTTGCAATGTTGCAGAAAACACAGCCGCTCCTTTGCTTTTAATTGGATTGTCCTGATTTACTGTATGTGTGGATGTAAACCTGGCAGCCTGTCCTTTGTGTGTGCACAGTCTCTTGATGCATGTTAGCAAAATGTTAAAAACAGATGAGAAGACACAAAACACAGAATCACTTTGATTAAGAAAGAACATTTGGGCCTAATTAGGTTTTCTTTTGTTTGTGTACTCTGAAAAGGACAGCCATGCAATTGAAAGGAATTAAATAATAATTACAAAAATCCATCAAAGGCAATGTTAAGACATCCAAGAAAGAGCAACAAAATGGCTCAAGGAGCATACTTCCATTTAAATATACATATTGACGATGCTGCAAAGACTGAGTGTAATGTATCAGCTTTTTGTGGTATCTCACAGACTAAAACGAGCATCATTATCAGAATCCAATTGTCCAGAATGTAAAGTACTCTTGAGTTTTATTGGTCACATCTATCGTGTATGTTGTATTAGCCGGTTAGTTTCTCCCAGGGCAGCGGAGTGGAGAGGAGGGGCTGCTCTGCGCTGCACCGTGCAGCTACTCACCTCTGACTGAATCCCATCTCCACCTTTCATCTCTCCACTTGTCCCGCGCGAGGATGGACGCGTTTCCCTGCGGTGAGACCCGGTGAAGTGTCGGCAGAATGCGGTCGGACGGGGGAGAAACCATCGGTAACCGGAGTGTCTTGGGGCGTCGGTGATGTTTGCAATTGGTGACTGCAGAAATTTCCCAACGTGTCGGAGAGTCGACAGACCACTGCTCACTGGTGCGCTCTTGGAGAGGAAGAAGAATGGACCTGCAAATGATTTCTTTCAGACGCTAAAATAGCTGTTCTGCTTGTTTTAGTGCACTCACTTGAAACAGTAAATTGTCAGAAAGTCGCACAAGTGAAAACAGGACTGATTAATTGACTGCTTTTTTTTTTTTCGCTGGAGGAGGAATTCATGCGCCGATAGCTTACGGGGCCAATATGCCAGAATGGGTCCTCTACAGTATTTCTTTCTCTGTGGACTTCTGTACACCCAAACCGACGGTAAGTGTATGAATACATCTAATAATCTAATGTTAGGGTTGAAATTAAGTCTTTCCTCACATTTAGTTTATTTTTTAAACATTATGCGGTGACCTGAAGCGGATTCGACCTTAGTGCAGTGCAAGTGCAACAAAAAAGAAACCGAGTATTGGTACCTATCCCACATGGTGAACAGTGGATTTGTTGTTCTTCTTGAATTCGTGTTTAAAATCATAAGTGCACCAAGCCAATGCGATATAATTGCTTCGTCTAGTCTTGATGGAAGGTATTGTTCCAAGACTATTTAATGGCTTATGTAGACGTAAGTTGCTCATGTATTCATAAGGGCTGCCCTTATGGAACATATTTGTTTCTTAAATACAATCTTTGGCAGGTTAAAATTGCCTGGTTTTTCAGTATTGTGGTTTGAAATGCATAAAGAATTGAAAGAAAAGAAAAGAAGCCAATTATTATTCTAATGAATTTAACTCCCTATATCTCATATGCTGTTTTCCTGTAGTCCTTCGAAAGTGTTGCAAGCCTGTAATTGATCAGACTGACTTAGGTCACATTCTGTGTGGCCTTGTGTGCAAAAGGTTGCTCAGTCAAATGATGGAGCTACTGTATGTCCTATAGCTGAAATGTCTAATGTGCCATAGAGAAGATGCTTACTCATACTGTATAGTCTGGGAATTCACCCCTCACTGTTTATATCTACAGGTTACTCATGCAATGCACAGACCTACTGTACAAATGTTCAAATGCGGCTGCACCTAAGAGACTTATCTAAGATTCTTGACAGAAAGTGCCGTCCTTATCATGAAGAGCTGTGTACTACTTTGTCCCCTGTGGCCCATAGAACATAAATCTGTGTCAGTGGAGTAAATAAGGTGCAGGTGTGATCAGCACGGAAAGTGGGTGTTGATTTGGGTGGTTGTAGGACATTTGAATTAGTTCTGTGTTGCCAGTTTATTTGGCACAGCACATCTGTGCAATCGAAAGCAAAGTGATGCAATGGCTCTGCAATGAATCCTACAGTATCATTGTGAGGCTTAAAGTGATCAGTTTTGTTTTGTTGTTTGGACTCTCACTTTGGGGGCTGTACTTTATATTGGACTGCTGCTGGAAGGTGTATTGTCCACCTCCTTTTACATACTGTATATAGGGGTTTGATCAACATATCTCTGACACAGCATAAACATTACAAGCTTAACAAAAATATGATAAATTGAAGAGCTATTGCACTGGCCTGTAATTTATTCTGCAGATATATGTAGGCTAATAAACAAGGAACACTTTTCAGGAGGCACAAGTGATCCCAGTAGATGGTGTCTGACTGACTATGCCTGTGGCAATACTGTAGGTAAATGTGATTATACATATGCAGTAGACCGGCACATCCGGGAACTTTGGTTTGGAACACGCCCCTCTCTGAGGGAAAACAAATGGCACCCGCCATATGCTTTAATGTAAAATAGCAGTACAAAACAAAACCAACAGAAAACTATCAGTAAGAAATTAGTTTACAGAGATCAACGACACTATGTTTAGTAAATATGTGTCCATAGAACATGCAAGTTACATAGGAACCATTCATTTGATCCATTTTCATTCAGGGCCCATTTGTTTCTGATTTCAGCGGCTAATAGCTAACAGTTTAGCCACCCAAGTAGGTGATACATTAACCTCAGCACACTGAAAAAGCAAAAAAAACCTCCAACCACTTAAGTCCATACACTGCATGGTTGGAAAATGACCCCCAGGCGGGTTTCAGCAGCAGCTCCCGCTCCTGTTGCCTGTTCTGGGTGACTTGTCCGCTGCTGTGAGTGCCCGCAGGTGGTCAGAGTACAGATCTCTGCTTGTAAAATCACCTCCAATATTGGAAACTCAAATTAGCAGACAGCACCTCTGGTTGTCCCATAAAGTGTGTAACTTATGACCGTTCTCTAGCAGCCTCACCCTCAAGCTAACTATCCATCAGTAGTAACTTTCACCTGCATCATTTAGCAAATTACCACATTGACCATGAATATTAATCTATTTCATGTGCCTCAGATCTCAGTTTGAAAGCTTTAGGTTATAAATACATTTGTTTCTAGTTTCTTATTCGGCATTGTCCTTTCTTTCAAAATTTGCCGTCCTCTTCAGTTTTCTCAATTCGATACTTCATAAGTCACACAAACGTAGTTGGATGAAAACATGAATTATGATGATAGGCCAATCATAATTCATAGTTACACTTCTACCGGAATGCAGAAGAGTTCTCTCTCACACTGTTTTGTAATGTGAAAGTACGATTCTTTACCCCAAAGGGGGGGGGGGGTGCAGCCTTGGCGCTTGTGTCTTGGTGACATATTGTCGGTCTGATGTACTAGAGAGGATAATGCTGAGGGTGTATAGTAGAGGGACAGTGTGTTTTTATGCATCCTAAGTCGTT
The DNA here is from genome assembly GCA_037974645.1 of Hollardia meadi. NCBI lineage: Eukaryota > Metazoa > Chordata > Actinopteri > Tetraodontiformes > Triacanthodidae > Hollardia > Hollardia meadi. The sequence continues at coordinate 8,204,056 of JBBPCS010000226.1, forward strand.
CATCAATATCACTGAATTCGACTTTGCTAGGCTCCGACTGACTTCCCTAACATCCCAAACTTAATTCTCAACTGTCAGAAAACCTGAGAGAAAGGTGCTCCACAATCAAATGAATATTTTGGTTTTAAGCCTAAATTGGGTCCCTTTGAATTTGTCTGGTAGACAAATGTCACCTCAAAGGGACTTTTATTAAAGTGGCCCATGCTTACAAGTCCTTCCTTGTTCCTGACCAGCTTTTTTCTGCAAGTCCTTTCAGCTTCAGTACCATGGACAGACCCCCACAAACAGACCCACTGGCAGGGGGGAAAAAAAGGCCGGGGTCTACACAAAGCTTAGTGCTCAGGACATGCCACAATTTGGCCAAGAGGTTATTCTCAGTGTAGATTAACCAAGAATCTTTATTTAAAGACTCCAGCCAAATGATCATTTAATTTATAACCTGAGTAGGTATCACTACATCACTATCTAGCTGTTTAAATGCCAACATTTAATTCAAGGACTAGTATAAAGAAAATCTAAATATCCATCCATTTATTCATTGTCTGTCCACTCTTATTAATATTCAGGGTCATGGGGTGCTGGAGCATGAGTAGAAAACAGACAAACGCCCTGGCCGGGGTGCCAATCCAGAGCTAACAGACTGACAGGACCCCACAGGACCCTCTTGCTGTTAGATGACAGGACCAACCGAAGAGCCACTGAGCCACCCACAACTTAAACCATCTAATTTTAATTATGTTGTCTGACAGCACAAGTCTCACGCTCTGCATTAGCCACAGTGGAGACTGGGTAATAGGATAACCTAATTAGAAAAAGTTGGTATTTCACAAACTGTGTGTTTGTTTGCGCGTCATTGTGGATCCACATAAATGTTGCTTGACTAAGAGACATACAGTATGTATATGGTTTTAAAAGCATGTTAAAAACATAATATATCATCTAGGTTAGGTGTGTTGGCGCCAGCTAATGGAATGCTTTTTGTTCACAAGCCTCTTAACATTATAGACTGTCACATCAATTTCACTCACATTCGCGGCTTTATTTCGGTTGCTGTGTAGCAGCCAGTCATCATGGATGCCTTTGCAATTTGTATTATTTGTCACCATCAGAGGCAAGAAGAAGACCGTGTAACATCATTTTCACTTATTTATATCTTATTTATTTCTTTGCGGCGTGACAGTCCAGAAAGTCTGTTTTAGCGACTCCAAATTTACACTCTAGGTTTGTTTGCATGCACACAGCAGAATAGGGAGACCTTTTAACACAGATATTATAATGTGCTCATACACCATGAAACAGATGAGAGTTGTGATGGTGTGTGTAAACAAACACAGTGGCACTACATCTGGGTCACTCCTCTGTGACATTTAAAGGTGGAATTCAAGTAACAGCATCGAAGGTCTTCACACCGCCTAATGAATGGTAGAATGTGCTGTTAGTTAGGGTTGTTACAGTAACTGGGTTGCAGTAACACACATTTTGACATGATTCTTATCTGGGAAGTCAGGATTAAGCATTCTCTTGACATTTGCTGAGGATTGACTATCAAATGCTCTTGTTAAAATCTAAATACTTGCATGTTAGTATAATAATGTAGCCTTTAAGGAAGTAAGAGCATTGTAAACTTTGCATATCTGCACCATTACAGTACAAAGTGAAAAATCCAATGTAGCAGTGGCTGTTCTGCACCCACTGAGACAACATGTTTGATGATGCCAGTGTTTGATGGAACATGTTAATGAAAAAGCTAATGAGATGTAATGACTCCTCAGCTCCTGTCTGTGAAAGCAAATATGTGAGCTTGACTGCAGTAACACAGTATATAGTGCCGCCAGTAAGAACCTGACACTAATCAACTTTCCTTTCAAGGACTGTAATCAAATTATACTTGGCTTTTTTTTCGCCCTATCACATTTACAAATGTGTGCACATCTATCTTCACTGTTTAAAGTGCAGTGGAAGTATATTAGACAGAGATGAAAAAGCTGACAGTTTATTGAAGTTGTCCTTATTTTCAGATTTGAAATGTCTGTCATCATATTTTGGTGATACTTGAGAGTGAGAGGATGCTGCTTAGCTCTTTTTGCAATGCAGATGCAAGTTTAGGCTCATGCTAACTAAATAGTTAACTGCATTTATGCCAAAGATGCTGCTTTTATTGCTACTGCAGCAAAAATTTAAATGCATTATTTATGTATGCAAATATTATGGCTATATCTTTGATGGGTCCTTTCCGAATCTGCTGTTTCCCTCTAGGGTCTCGTCTTCGCCAGGAAGACTTCCCTCCCCGCATTGTGGAGCACCCCTCTGACCTCATTGTGTCCAAAGGGGAACCAGCCACTCTCAACTGTAAGGCTGAGGGCCGGCCAACCCCCACGGTGGAATGGTACAAAGATGGGGAGCGCGTTGAGACCGACCGCGACAACCCCCGCTCACACCGCATGCTGCTGCCCAGCGGGTCCCTCTTCTTCCTACGCATCGTGCATGGACGACGCAGCAAGCCCGACGATGGCAGCTACGTGTGTGTGGCCCGAAACTATCTGGGAGAGGCCGTAAGCCGGAACGCATCTCTGGAAGTAGCATGTAAGTCTGAGTTTTCATTATGTCCCTGTAGGCACAAAGGTAGGGCCCTGGTTAAAGGAATCTCTGTGTTGCATGACAAAATAACCAAAGAATGTTATGCAATATGTGTTGAGGTTGGGAACCTTTTGTCGGGTGTATGAAAATGTGTTAATGTTGAATCTGAAAAAGGTAGAATTTATGTTAAATTAAGCATAACATTTTGGGGCTATTGTGCTAAGGGATCCATATATAAGATGTCATCTGTCATAATACGAGCAACGTCACCTATTCACTGAAGCTACAAGTGTGTGTGTGTGTGTGCATGTGTGTGTGTGAGCGTGTGTGTATGCTTAGCCGTGTGCGTAGCATGTGTGCGCATATGTGTGCGAATATGCTTTCAGATTGCTAGTGAGACCTGTTTGGATGACCTGTTTGAGTAATGTACGGGCAGAGCTGTGAATCGCTCCAGGGAGGGAGAGAAAAGGGGGCAGGATTTTAACCCAGCTACCTGCCTTTCACTGTTTGGATTTGGAAAGATGCAGCATGCTCCCAGCCAGTTCTCTCCCTGTGTGGGAGAGAGGCGCTCTGGGCTATTCACATTTCCATTATGTGCTAAACTGAGCTGATTTCTTGCCATGAACAAGATGCACACACGCTCGGACGCGCACATGGATATACATGCATGCACACACAAACACCCACACTGTCTCTCCTGCTCTCTGCTTGTCACTATCATAGAGATGTTCCACATAAGAAAGAAATAGGGAATTCCAGGCAAACACTGTACTGCAATTTGATTTTAAATGTACCCAATCAAGCATTTCTATATACTGTACATGCCCACTGATGACTTTTTTTGTCCTGTTTTGAATCATAAAATAGGACCTACATTAATGACTTGACTATGATGTAAACTGTTTATTGTATTAGAGACTCTTTCCATCAGGATTATGATCTTTACAGTGCTGCTGTGACTTGTGCTAAACTGTCACCCGCATTGGATCTGCATTTGGCATTGAGGGGGAAATTGTGTAATAGGAAGCAAAAAAAAACAAACAAAAAAAACTGAGAAAAGAGCCCTCCTAATAGCGACTCAGTGGAGACATTATCTGAGATCTTTGTGTGTATTTGGGCTCCACATCCTCTCTTTGCCTTATTGCCTTTTCCACATTAGACACTTGTATTTTTATTGTCTCCTTTCATTGGTGCTGTTTCCTCCTCTTTCTCAGATCAATAGTGGTGAACTGCCCTGGAAAATCTAATGCTTAAGGAGATGCTGGGTATTTGAGAGGAATCAAATCTGCCCTGAAATAGGAACTTTTCTGTGTGTGTGTGTGTGTGTGTGTGTAGGGCCTCTCCCAGGATACAGGACTGGCTGCTTTTACATCTAATATGAGGCTTTGTGGTGTTTGATATTCCAGTTTATTACAATCTAGTGCTCAAGTTTCTATAACTGTAACGCTGCCTCACTGAAATCAGAATTTACAATACGCTATACATCAAATTCACATTGCACATCTTGAACAGTACAGTTGTATTTGAATATAGTGAATAATTCTGATAAAGAAACCAGAGACCCAAAACTGTCGTTATAGTGTCAAGAGACAAATGTTGTAGCTGCTCCGCGGTTCCCTTGACTGAATAGAGGCCGACTTTATGAACACAATGACTGTGTCAGAGTGATTTTGTGGGGATTATCTGGTTCTCCTTAAATACAATAAAGCTCATTTGTATTTTTGCAGCTCAAACAAACATTCTGAATTCATTTTTGAGTTAATTGTCACATTCATTCTAAATGTAGAAGCTGCAATTATTATTGAAAAATCCTTTTTTTCCTCCCTGTATTGTTGGAAGAGAGGTACACTACTTGGCTATGTATTAGCAACACATATTGTGGGTAAGATTTAAAAAAAAAGCACAGTTGCAAATATATAGGAGCTAAATTTAATATAAAGAAATAAATGTTGAATATGCTTTCATTTTCACTCCAGAGCAGTTTCAATGTTTCTTAAAATACTGTCACATGAGTCTCAAATGATGTGCTGTAGAATATTGGATCATTTTTGAAGACTTATTTAGATCTCTTCATGAATTTGTATGCATTTTGCTATATCTGTGCACAGTGGAGCAGATTTCTTACTTTCATAAGTCTTTCGTTTACTTTTGCTGCTAACCTAAATACTCTCATTCCCAATGTATATAAAATGTCAAGTATCTGCTGTTTGACTACTGTGAGACTTTGTGGCATTCTCAATTGCATGTCAGGTCTCCAGCTGTCTAGCAATATGATGACTGGGCAGGATTTGCAATTAAGTTCCTTCAAATTGAATTCTCCCCTTTGCGTTGTTGTTTCGCTTATCCCCATATATTTTTGATGTTCACTAGTAGAAAAAGCTGCATCCAGATATCTTGCTCACAACTTTACCCACAAATGAAGTTATTCTAGTGTTGTTTGCCAATTTCAACACTAACCTTTGTTGTTTTGTGTTGTCTCCTCTTGTGTAGATAGTGTCAGTATTTTTTGTTTTGTTTTTCTGGAGCATCTCTTACATAAAAGACAGTAGAACCAAGTCAGCCTCCAGTCCTATTTGTGTAATTCAGAATATCATGGCTTCAGGGATGCATAATCGCATGCAGCGGGATCCTGCCAGTATTCCTGCAGCCAAAGTTGTCATGCAATGCTGCGGGTGGGAGCAAGCGGGTAGATGAAAGTGCTGTGGGGGTGCTCCAACAGTGAGTCTGGCTCAAAATGGTCCGTTTCCTTAGAGTCCACACACATTCTCAAATGTTCTAATGAGATGTAGCATTGTATCTCAATCAGTGGCTTAGAAAATGTAGCTAACTAGAGGGGTGCTGCTCCCTTGGGTGCATTTGTGCTGTACAATCTCAATTTTGGCGGTTCGTCATGCAATTTATGAGTTTCGGTCTGACTGAAATCTGAAGGGGCATTATTCATTCCATGTGATTCAGGTGTTTAAGATGGTAGCAAAGCTTAAAATATGTACATTATACAGATATGCTTCAAAAATCTACAGCTTGCAGCCTGGCAATAACAAATAATATATCTCGTAATATTTGTTTGTCTTATAAATGAACCAAGCCATACAAAAAAAAAGATTCTGTTGACAGTAACCTAGCTAAATCTTATTGTTCGTCTTGTGTTGGCATTGCTCTTCTAATTGACTGTGGGTAAGAGTAAGGCAGAATAAGCCAAAAATGTCACTTTTCCTTAAATCTGAACAAATAATCATATTTTCCTCACAGTGTATTTATTTTCTCTATTATTTACTAACCTATTTGTTCCCTTCGGGCTCATTTTTAACTCTAAGTGAGGCTGAATCAAAAAAAAAAAATGTCATGTCCATTAAGAAAGTATCTTTTAAACCGTAGCATACTGTAGATATTTTACAGGATAGTGGATTTACAGGGGGAATGGTTTACATTGAATAAATTGTTTGCTTTAGTTAAAAAAAGAAAAAAAAGACTGAATATAAGAATTACCAACCATGTTTTTCTCAGAAAATAGAAAGCCAAACAGAAGACACTGGAGAGCAGCAAATTTGATCCAAGGCCAGCCAGGGAACATGTACTGTATCACTTGATAGACCATCACTGGGCACAAATCTGGACTATTTTCACCCTTATTGAAATTCTATTTCCTGCACAGTCTTGTTGGAAGCATATTTGACACAAATGATAACATCAGCCATTTCACAGTGAAATGAGGCCGTGTCTGTTTATTATTAGAAGGTCTTGTATTTTTGCTTGATAAACAAGACTCATTGTGTTTCTCTTACTGTTGCAGCACGTCACTTGTTTCTCACATCCAAGTATGTAATTTTAATACCACCTGCTGTCAATGTGTACAATCACACATGGCCAACCACCGAGCCAGCTTTTCTCATCTTCAGTATTTTTATTCAGACGCTGCAGCTGAGCGCTACTTCAGAGCAACAAACAACTGTGCAACCTCCAGGCCACCAGTGGACTGGCACTAATCATCAGAGTGAGTGGCTGTTGATGGAATTAGAACAGCTCCCTCAAACTATTAAGAAAGGACAGAAAGACATAAACAGTGATGTGTTGAAGGGAGGTGTGGGCGGAGGGGCGGCGGATGCAAGGGCGTTCATTAGCACAAAACTCAAGAGCAAGATGACCCCCCTCTGTTTGACTGTGCTAAGTGAATTAGAAATATAGTCAGTCAGTCAGACAACCATCAATTTAATCCCCCTGGTTGCTAGATAAATGCTGGATAAATCGAGTATCTGCTTTGTGTTTTTAGTGCACGGTATTATTACAAAGTAATATTTTGATAAGAGATTAAACACACTGGACACGTATTTAAATTTTTTGTGAAATTAGTTGAATCAGTGCTTGAGATTTATTCTTTGATGTGCAGTTGGGGACTCTGAACCAAGATCTGCAAAAACAGCAGTGCTTTAGCAGAGCTAAAGTCTCACAATAAAAATGCTAACATGATTATGGTTAGCACATATAAGTTGACCGTGTTCATCAGGTTAACATGTTAGCATTATAAAAGTTGCTGCTTAGCACTGAACATAAAATACAGCTGTATCTGATGGGAAAGTCATTAGTTTTGCAGGTACTTCATTATAAAGTATTGGACGTATTAAAGTGTTGACCTTATGGTGACACTAGATGTTTTTGCCAATCCATCCGGTAGATGTTGAGATATTTCAGTGGATCACTGAAAACTTTATTCTGCTGGTGGTGCTAGAAGACAAGTCAGAAATCACCAAGTTATTAAGATTCATCCTCTGGGGATCATGAATGTCTATCATGGTAATGCATGTAATAGTTGTTGAAATACAGACCGACTAACAGACAGACATTGCCATCCGTTTTCAGTCAAGCATGGCAAGATACCAAGATACCATTTACCATAAGGGGTAAAGGAGAAAATAGTTTTTGTTTGTATGTTTGCACCATATGCAAAATACCAGTGAATGAAGAAGTGATTTTTCTTAACTTCATACAATTTAGGCCATAAAGTTTACCAGGAAATTATCTTACATTGACCTCAACTTATTTTATGTCTCTTCCCTCTTCATCTTCATCCTCTAATGTTCTCCAGTGATGACCATTCTATTCACCCATTTAGCATTGTACACTGTGTAGTAACATACAGTTGCCTAGTTTGCATAATTTGGAAGTCAAAGCCATGCTTTCTCCCGGCATGAAACAGCGTTCTCCCCCAAAGTGCATCACGTGCAAAGAATCATTTATCCCCACCTCCAAATTTGAGCATTCTAACTAGCATACACCACATGAGTATTAGAAAGTATTTGTGTATTTCTTCATGCATCCAGTAGATCCAGGTTGGGGTTCTGTGTGGGATTTTTGTTGTGATACCAGGAAATGAGGTTGTGGTCAGCCATGAATAATTTTAAGCTCCTGTATAGTTAGCACTAATAGTCAGATTCTGAAAATGTAGTGCACCACTTACAGTAAGGTTCAGTAGGGTTTTCTGTAGGGAGGCACTCTCTGGTGTTGGTGGCAAGTGGCAAGTTGCCATTAATCATTTCACTCTTACCCATTTACAACATCCAAAGTTAGTGCCTGCCAGCTCTGTGTGTTCCTAGGCAGATTGTCAATGTTTTCTGTGAGTAGATAGGTTGGCCACATTGCACCCTCTGTTGCCAGTCCAACAGGCGGGGGGGGGGGGGGGGGGGGGGGGGGGGGGGG
>JBBPCS010000226.1:8225179-8251779 GCA_037974645.1 Hollardia meadi
GACAATATTATCGTTTATCGCCATTATTTCTGGGACAATATATCGTCCAACAAAAATAGTTATCATGACAGGCCTAGCGGTAGTGTCAAAAATAAGGCAGCAGCTAATGATTGTTCTCATTTATTAATCGTTTGGTCTATATATTGTCTGACAATAGAGAAAAATTCTCCATCGCAGTTTTCCAGAGCCCAAGTTGACGTCTTCGGGTTTGCATGCTTTGGTCAGCCAAAGCCCAAACATATCCAATAAGCTCTCATAGAAGACCAAGAAAACAGGTAAATATTCAACAAATGTGAAAGTGGAGCCAGAAAATCTTTGACATTTGAAAGATTTAAACGATCAGCAAAATTTGTTGCTGGTGTTCTGTGTCAAACCAGAGATCAAGGTTTAAGGCTACGGAATATGACTCACTGAAAAGAATTCTCCAGTCTACACACAAACACAGGCTGAATGTATTCACACAGTTTGGCTACTAATATTTTCCCGCTGCACCTGCCAAAATATTTTAGCTCCTATGCCTGGAAGCAATGCAAATTCATCTCAGTCCCGTAACATGGCAACATAATGTATATGAATGTTATATGTAATATGTAATATTAAATAAATGTTGTTTTTGTTTTAATACCTCTCCATGTTCTCTCGCAGACATCACAGACCTCCAATCAGCCAAACACTTAACATCTTCTAATTGCCTTACTCTCTCCCTTTACTGTACATGCAACATGAACTCTCATTCACTCATCGTCTTTCTCTTGTCTTTCTGCATACATCATCATAGCGTGTGTGCACATTTTTAATTAACTTTGCCAAAAGAAGGAATGTCTTTGGATTTCTAATTAACAGGGGTTGAGGTTTAAGTGTATTGGAAAAAATTGTAAAATGAGAATCTCCATTTCTTTGCCTCCCCTGAGGCTAGGATTTTAGGAGCAATTTTGTTATGTCTCATCACGTATCTAGTGCAGGGTTACAGTATCTTGGTTCTCACCACTTTTCCTGATTGGTTTGATAACAATGTGTCTGTTAGAGAATTACTTTTTGCTATCTCCTTTCATACTGGGTGTGCCTTTTTCCAGTTCCTCACCTGACGGGAGCAGCAGTGTTCATGTAATTCAAATAATGTAAACCTCATCCACGAATGTAATGTAAACAATCCTTCGTCATAGAGCTTTTATGCCGGCATCTGTATGTGTGGTGTCTGTCCCTCCCTCACTGCCCGCTCTGCCCTCCCAAGAGAGCTGGAGCATTAATAACTGTAAGTGGATAATGCTCTAGCTCGAATTCCGATCAAGGTTTAATAAGAGCATGATTCAGTCGGCCACTGGCGGCAGGAGGCACTTTGTGTGCGCGGGTGTGTTTGCAGGCATGTGTGTATGTGTACATGTGCCTGAATTTAAAGTATAAGTGCATTACTTCTGGTGTACCCAAGGGTTTCTGACCTTTTGCCTCACATTAACAAAACTGTGAGACCTAAATGTGCGTCACATGTCTCTGTCGGCATTGGGGTCAAACTGTGGTCAGGAAAAATTAACAAGAGGATGTCATGAGTCATTGATAATGCAATTAGGAAGGTAGAGGTAGTTTTCTGCTCATGCACCTGTCCTCTTCCTGGGATATAAACCATTGCAGGGCCTTCACTCGTCATCCTGGGCTTGTGCCAGTGCATCAGTAGGTTACTAAGATGATTTTATGATGGCTTGTTCATGTGTTGACTCTTTGGCTTCATGCTTGTAACTGTAGATGGAGCATCTCTGCGACACTGTCACACACCATGTCCAATCAACCGCTGTACAGCTCTGCATGTGTAATTTCCAGTCAAGTATAAATGCAGCTCAACAGAGTTAATTGGAGCGTTGCACGGATCCTATATGGGCATGCCTTCAACAGCCAGTGTTCTGATACAAACAGACTGGTAGACACTGCAACAATGAATAACGTAATACATTACAGCAAGAAGAACAGGGAAGTTAAAATGTACAGCAATGCCACATTGAAATGCTTAAGAATTATTAATATTTCTATGTATTATGTAATATTAAGTTCCCTGTGGAAGGACAATACAGAGGGAGCATTATTCATGTTGAGAAGATGTGTGTTTTGCTGAGAGTCGGGGCCATTAAACATGCTATCTGTTCATTGCCATTAGCTCCAAATGCTCAGAGAGCGAACCTGACTTTGACATCTAATCCTCTTACCCGGAAGAGGACTAATGCATGCAGAGTATACAGCGCATTCGACAAACAGATCCATTTTTTATGTGCATATGTTGAATGGTGCAGTATCGATGATGAGAGTCCTATTTTTTATTGTCTCCCCAATCTCCTTTGACTCCCCCATCTCTGTTCCTGTCTCCCCCTCCCTCCATCCAACAGATGGCCTCCCTATAACAGAGCATTGACACCAGATGTGCAGTTCCAGTGTCGACTCAGGGACCAGCTGGGCTGAGTGTGCCAGTGGTTCTGTTAATGAAAATGGCTGTGCTGTATGTGTGTGTGTGGCTGTGTGTATGTGTGTGTGCTGTTTACTGTGGTTCAGTGGCATGTGACAGTTGGGGAACTCTCTGTGGGTGAGGGTTTCGAGAGTGAGCCACAGCGAGTTGCACTGCAGTTCAACTCAGCCATGCAGTGCTCAACAGCAAACCCACCAAGGTTGAAACTATACAGCAACCCATCCAGAATAAACACACACACACTCTCTCTCTCTCTAAATTGTATCCCCACAACATCTTTCTATCAGGCAGTCTCTTTTTCATCTGCAGAGCTGTCTCTCACAACCCCCATCCTTCCTCATACATAATTATATATTCTTTCCTCTAACCTATTTAGCAGCAAGGGGATCGCTGGTCTTATTACTAATTCATACATACTCCTCAAACAAAGAAGTAAGAGAACAAACAGTCTAGGGTGGAATTTACCCAGCTGTAATTGCTTAGAAAGGAATATGTTAATTTTTCTGGAGCTATTTCTCTAATTTTGATATTTCTATCATATATGGAAATTTAAGGTGATATTATAAAGAACGCTTCAGTCTGATAAAAACCTCCAGCCCCAGCTAATGAAGTTGTTACTACATGCTGCACTCTGTAATTTAGGAATTTGCTCAGAAACAATTCATTATTACAGATCGTTCTGCTGATCAATTAAATGATAAGGAAACAAAGAAATCCTGTTTGCTTGGCAACAACTCTGACAGCCGCCATAGGATGAAGACAACTGAGCTAAGTGAAAAATTTCTAGTGGTCCTTTAAAAAAAATGTAATACAAAAATGATAGATAAGGAAGCCTACACCTCTGCGATAGCCTAGTTATCTCAGCTGATTACATTTTGCCCCTATCTCCCGGCTAAGAGATTATGAGAGGGGGTAGTTTAATACCTGCACCAAATGGCTGACGAGGTGGATGAGATTCCTCAAGCTCTTAAGCATGCTCTGAAAGAAGATTCTCACACTTACAGGATAAATCATAGCCTTTTGAAATATTCGAAGGGAATGTGGAGTCCACTCACCTTTATGCTGTAATATTTTTAGCATTTGTTGAGCCAGAAGTGGTGCAACAGAGTGACACAGGAGTGAAGGCTCCCACAGGATTCAGTCCATTAAGCCAATGGGGGCAGAGATGTGATTTCAGACTTTTAAGCTCTACAGTAATCTATCTGGCTGAACTCCAGTACATCCACGAATATCCTATAGTTCTTAGCTGACTTTTACTGATTGCATTTCCTGAATATCCACATGCCTTTTTTAAAGGACATTTCTTACGTTGTCACCCTATCAGTTGAAGCATGGTGTTTATGTGTCAGCAGTTGAAGCTTCATTCCAGTACCAGCCGCATTATGACAAACAAGTGAGACAGCATTAAAATGAGTTCAAACCCACATAATGTGTGTATAGAAAATACATCATGTACTGTATATATACCTCATAGTAGTGACATTAATTTGTCCATGCTCAGACTGTCTCCCTAACTTGGGACTGCAGACCAACCATTAAAACCAACCATTCAACACTGACCAAAGACTCAACACACAGTTGTGTTGTTGCATTCACACATGTTTAACATGTGTTGTTCACCATCTTAGTTTAGCATGCTAAGATTTGGTAATAATCACACAGCACTAAGTACATCTGAGGTTGATGGAAATGTCATTAATTTAGCATGTAATTGGTCATAAAGACAAACTAGAACTTTAACCAGGAAGCCAAAAATGTCAACCTCCTCAGTGGAGCTAGAGGAAAAGTCAGGGGATCACCAAAGTGAAGAGGATTCATCCTGTGGGGAACAGGAATATCTGTACAAAATGTTGGGCCAATCCATCTAAATGTTTCACCTCATCCTCCAAGAATCATGATTATCTGTACAAAATTTCATGCAATCCATGCAATAGTTGTCGAAATATTTCACACAAAAAACAAACAAACAAAAAAACAAAACAGCAAAGGTTATCCATGGCAATCCATCTAATAGATATTTCATATAGTAATAGATATTACAGTCTGGACCAAAGAGTGGACAGACAGACGGACACTGCCATTCCCTAAAGCCATATGCCATATGCATAATGTAATAAGTGGTATTACCAGCCAGACATGAAAGTGACCTGCCTAGTTTGCTGTCCTACAGTTGTACTGCTTGTTTTGTTTTGTTTTTATTTATTAAAATATCACTAAATTGCTTCTTGTGTTCAGAGGAAGAGGATGGAATCCATTCCAGCACACACTGGGTGAGAGGCAGCCTTCACACTGGACAGTGATGTCTTCAGTCCTTTCAGAGGGCTAACACAAATATGGACTGACAAACACATTCACACCTACTGGCAGTTTCCTATTCCCCTGACCTGTAAGTCTTTGGACTGTAGGAGGAAACCACAGCTCCCAGAGGAGACCTGCACAGATACAGGAAGTACATGCAAACTCAGTTTGAGCCCCAGACGTTCTTGCTGTTTGGTGACAGTGGTGCACTTAGTGTTTGTGCTGCCTTAATGGTCTTTTTTAGCATCACTTCACTGTAAAAAAAAAAAAAAAGAAAAGAAATATATATTTTTTTAACTTAAAAAAAGTTAGTGTTTGGGCTGCCTTAAATTTTTATGTTTGCTAAATTTAAAGATAACTCTGTAGTTAGCTCAACTTGTCTTTTCAAATTCAGTAAACTTAAATTTTAAGGCAGCCCGAACACAATTTTTTAAAACTTAAAACAACTAGTTCCACAACTAACCACTCACCCTTTTGATTTCATTTGAAATAAACTTCAATATACAGTACATTGATATTTCAGTACATAAATAGTTAATTTGGTTAGCCTTGGATTCAGAGAATTTGGATAAGAGCATTAGTGATGTGTGGGGGCTTAAGACTGAATGTGTCAATCTGAAGGATGATTCCTCTGCTGCTGTGTTGATTAGGCTGCTTACTACAAGCAATTTGAATGCAGCTGTGTTTACGCACATTTTAACCTTCACTCCGGGAATGTTAATTTTTACTCAAATTAAGCACAATTTCATATACAAAAAAGGAACACAGGAAGTAAATGAGTGTACTGTATTTAGTTAACAACTTACACTCGTATATTAGGACGGTACATGCTACAGTCAGGCTTCAAATATCATGAAAACAACAAGCAGGTAGACTCCACACATACTGTAAGCCAAGCAATAATTTGCTGTGGGACTGGACGCTTCAGTGGGTGTGTTGTTCCATGGTGTCTCATCAATTACATTCCCTGGGAGAAAACACTCGGCTGTTTTCTGTGTTTTCGGATGCCGGGGTTAATGGTGCTTTTCTCAAACGCCTCTGCCAGCCAGTAATTGGAGCAACTTAACAATCATAAGTGCAGTCTTTGTAGTGCAAGGGAGCACAGGCTGCATACAGCTTTATTAAGTATAAAAAGACAACTTTTATTGATTGACCTCTTCATTCTTCAATTTCGTCCTCTTTTCACATCTCCTAGCCTCTTGGTTATTGCACTATTGAAAAGCACTGCCACCGACCATCTTAAAAGGACACTATAATGAGTAGACAGTGCTCTCCCATTCAAGTCTCTTTCAGTATGCATGTGAAAGCATCTGGATGCTTGCTTCGACGAGTATAAGATTTAATCATTAGTGGTGAAAGGAAAACAGCCTGTTAATTTGTTTTGGTATTTCTAGAAGTTTTCAAAAGTCAATTAAATAGTCATTCAGGCAGTTTGTTTCCTGCATATACCAAGGTTTTTCTAAGGCCAGTAGTGGGTTAATCAGACTTGCTAAATTGCATTTCAATTTCTGTATAATCCCCGACCAATGGCAAGTAACCCAAGGTAAATAGACTGCACCCTGTAGATTGGAGAAATTTGCCATTTTTTGTTTTGATGCCTTGACATTATTAAAGTATTTCAATTTAATGTAGAATCTTTAAATTTCAATAGTAAGTTGAAAGAGCACAAGCTGTGGAAGCCAACTGGGTATGTTTTGTTTGTACTGCCTGTTTGAATGCTGTGGGAGCGTTGGTTGATTTTTCTTATCCAGGAGATTAAGACAGGATTGTGAGTTTACTTACGCCATGTACCTAGAGAATATGCGTTGGCATCCATGCCCATGCTTGCATCTGTCAGTCATTTATTGCAGGTCTTACACTTCTGACCTTTCTTCTTGCTGATAGGTGACACAGATGTTGTCTCTTTTTCTCTCTGGTTTATCTGACCACAGACAATTAGGTCTGACACATGGCGTCATATGCAGATCAGACAGGAAAGTCAGTGCAGACTGGCTCCCGTGTGTCACCACCAGAGAAGTGCAGCTCTTTATACTGCAGAGTCAGCCTCTTAAAGTACTCGTTTTACCATGATTTAAAGGCTTATTACATTGCCAGCAGGAAAGAGGGCCATCACAACGCTATGCACTGTATTTCATCAGGGGAAGCTCTCTGTGATGAGCTATGTCAGTTAGAACTCTGATTGACAGATTATGAAAGCATCAACAAATATAATTTGATTTTGATAAGATCAGATAAAACAGATGTCTATAAAATCAAATGGGCCAGGTCCTTCTTCATACAGAGAACATCTGATGTGCATGAACATCTATGTATTATGTTTGTCTGCAGAGATGTGTGCTGTTTTCTGTAATTGACTTATACACTAACAGCTCAGTTGTGACAGATAACAGTTTCACCAAAATATTGTACACAAGCTAATTTTAAGCTAATTAAAGAAATTAGGCAAAAGAAATAGTCAAATTTAATAGTTACTAGTGTAAGAAAATTATAGATTCTGTATTGCAAATTTTAAAAAAAAAATGTCAGTATCTCATCTGTATTTCTGCTAAATCATTGGCTTTCATCGGTGGATTCAACAAAAAACAAATGTTACGTTACTTTAATGAATTAAATTGTCTCCTCTGTTCGCAAGAGTGCATTTCAGTGTTTTTGGTCAGTTGTTGTGGTTTTCTTTATTTTCTAGCTTCCTGTCAACACAGAGGTATAACAGCTGGCAAAGTAAAAAAAACCCAAAAAAAACCCCACAAAGACGGTACTGTTTGGAGCTGCCCTCCAGGAGCCACAGATTCATAGCTTATCATATCTAAAAGTGAGCGTCAGGCCAGTCTGCTGCCTTTAGCCCACTTGGCAGCCTGGTGGCTATTGCTCATCTGTCCCCAAGCCAGTGTGAGCACATCACCGATCTGGACCAGGATTAAAGGACCTAATACTAACAGCTGTGCTGAGATTAGCCATGTCAGTATTTACAGTTATTTTGTCAACCCGTGCACCACACTCTGCTCAAATAATGAGGTGCTAGTCTGTTTCCTTTTACATGGACCTTGGCTTTAGACTCACTTTGAAAAGCACTGCATACATTTTAGTCTTTAGGGAGAGATTGTGATGGAGAACAATGATGGCATGACTAATATTGAGGTATGTGGATAACTTTCTGAAGAGTTCAAAGAAGCCACTTCCTTTGTTTCACAAAATGTACTGTATAAATGGGAGGTGTGGGTAAAAAAATAGAGGAAGACTGACAAGGGATGAAGAGAGAGATGATTAACTTGAAAAGTGAATGTGTGCAGCGTAAAGATGTTGATGGATTGAGCAGGTTTATCTTCTGTGTGTGTGTGAGGGAAAAGAGAGAAAGAGGAAAATATGTTTTATGCGATTGTGTTTGCACACGTACCTCCCTCTGTGTGTCAGTGTGTATATACCTTTACCAGCAAGTGCATGAATATGCATGTGTGTGTTCACATTGGGAGCGACGTGCTCTCTCAGCAGAGACTGATCACCCCATGATGGGCGATCACTGGAAGATTGGACTGATTTTCCATACCTATCTGTCTATGGAAATGTCATATATAAAAAATGTATGCCATTTTCTGAAGTGGCAGCGCAGTCGTTCTTCTGATAGATTGTGCATTTTAATCTACTTCGAAGCTTGATGTGATGGAAGAGGTAGAAAGAGATTCTGGGAAGGTGTTGGAGAACAGCAGGTCATCACCAGCCACCAACAGCTGCTCACGTATATGTACAGGATCTGTGCTGGATGGCCTTGGGTTCACTATGGGGTGTGCATGGATGTGATTAACAGAGATTTGGGGTGAATAATCTTCTAAGCTGCTCAGTGGAGCATTGGTGATGGGGGCTGGGGTGGAGATGGGAGGAGCTTAGGGTTACTGAGTCATAAACCTGGAACACTTTGTCATGGAAGGTGACTTATGGCTTTTGAATGCTTCACCTCACCGATACATCAGCATCGTGGATAACCAATCTTTAGCTCTCAGATATACTGTATTTCGACCAATAAGTAACAAGAAATTCCAGTGCATTAATTCTAACATACATTTGTCCACTAGAGAGGACTAAGAAGCTTATTTTTAAAATGTAAAATATCCATTGGTTGACAAAACTAATCAATTTAAATTTATGAGATCAAAATGTTGGTTTATGTTGTTTTTTTTAAATAGATATATGTATATATAATAATCAGCTGATATGTACAACATAATTAATTTTCAAACCCTCAAATATGGACCTTAAAGTGTAACTGCACCCCCAAATCAGATGACCACAGCACCTCTCTGTAACGTTGAATGTCCAAAGCAGTTTTGTTCTGTCCTCCACAAGGCTTCATACCCGACTGAGAGCATTTCAGAAGCGGAGCGTGTTTGGATATCCTGTATTGGACTGATTTTATACTGACCCTCCCTGATACCAGTCTATGTCAACCCTGGGTGTAACATGGTGGATGGGTGCAGGTGGTGGGGGATTCACCTCCAGGTCGCATGAGCCTCGTGTTCTACACTAATATTCAATCATTTCAGTTCATTTACTCATTTAGAGATCAAAGGTCAAATCAGTGCAATCAAAGCAACAATGCGTACCATATTTTTATCAGCTAATGCGGTAGCACGGCATTACCATATTAATTAGTTTCCTTTTGTGCCGAATGCCAGTAGTAGTGGGGGTGCACTGCTCAGCCTCATAGCCCCAAGCATTTTTTCCAATGCATTTATACATATCTATATACTATACAAACATGCACATATTGTGGCCCATCTGTATGTACCCATGCAAAGAAGGATATAGCCAGGATGTTGTGCACAGCTTAATACCACCATCTTTGGTGGCCAGCATGAGATGTGTTTGATCATGCAGGATGGTGTCGATGCACAGATTGTCAGTGATGATTTTCTTCTTTCTCTAACATAATTTTCTTCCATCAGATCCCACAAAAGTCAAGGCAATAGGGAAATATGATATATCCTATTATAGTGTGTATACAGTGAAGATTTCCCATGCATCATCACATGGGGATATAGTAGAGAACAGAGCAAAAAGAATTACAGGCAAGGTGTAGAAAATCAGATTAAGCCTTTTTTTTTTACCTTTAAAGGTCTGTGAAAGAACACATTTAGCTTTTGTTTATCCAGTTCATTCCATTGTGATGATGACAACAAGGATGACTGTGAAACACAGCAGCGTGCATAATTTCAGTTAGAGAAGACGACTGGATGTAGGAAAAGCTCTCTCCCTGGGTGACCACTGCTTTAGTGAAACAAGGCGGATAAAAGGCTGGATTCTGATCCCTGACTCATTTTCCAGCTCATGTTGTACATCTCCACAATATTGCTCTAAGGGCCTATGATATCCATGGTTTATGAGAAAAAAAAATGAGATTGTCTTTTTCTATATTTTGCTTTCTTCCATTTTTTTTTCTCTCCTTCCTCTTCATATTCCTTCAGAGCAGTGTCCAGGTTTATGAGCGTGGGTTTTATGTGCCTCCCAGCCCAATCACAGTTGGAAATGGTTTTCTTTAAATACTCAGGAAGATTGTATGATAGAATTGCAATTAACAAAGAGGGATTGAGGATCCTTAAATGCATAATCATGAACTAAGACCATGTACAAATGTTTGCACAGTGCTGTGCACACAAATGTGCGTCCGGATTTATAGGTGTAAGTAGATGAGAGGAGCAGATTTACATAGGTTAGTCTGAGAGATAGAGGAATGTGTTCTAGTGAACAAATGCGTGGAGACAGGAGTAATTAATTATAGATGTGGAAATGTGGTCTGAGGGAATGCTGTTACTGTAACTAGAGGCATGGCAAGTGAGAGATGAGGTGATGGGGGGAAGGGAGGAATCTCCTCATATACCGTCCGCAACTTCAATTTACATTACATGACAAGAGAATGGAGGTTAATTAAACATGACAGTGGTAGGGTGTTTATTGTTAACCCTTCACGGTGGTGGTTGCCAGGCTTCTAACTTAAAAGGCCAACGAATGCATAAAAAATATGTTTTAGTCTACCCCAAAGTGTAAATTCACATTCAAATATCTCATGGAAAGAGAGGTCATGAGTAAAGATATGGGCTAAAATGGGGCCATACGTCTTTGTGTGGTACAAATTTGGGTGAAAAAGCACAACATTAAGAGGTAATACCATGTTTAAGGACAAAGTCTATGGCGGATAATTCAGAAGAAATCAGCGAGATAAACATCCACCATCCAATTCTGCCTCCGTTAGCTTTAGTCATCCCTGGTTTCTACGAACTAAATTGCACTAAAACGCAACAAAAAAAAAATTCTGCTGCCACAGGCCTGCTCACTTTTCCCCGAGCATCTATTTCCAGGCTTCATATTGACACTAATTGGACTCGACACTAATGATGCCAAAAAAGCAAAGCGAAGCAGCGCTAGGTTTTTCTCGCTGCCTGCTTATAATTTTGGAGACTGCAGACTTCGGCTCCCATGGAGCTCCTGAAACAACCCAGCCTCTTAGATTTTACGTCAGCTTTCAAAAATCGAAATGAACTCGGGTCATATTTGGCCTCAATGATGTACCAATTGCTGATAAATATGTTTGAATAAAATAAGTAATTTTTCTTTTTTTATTCAGACACTCGACCCTGGCTAATAATGCAAATTAGAGGTGGAACATACAACCAATCAGAATGAGACTTAAACACTGTAAGGCTTCAATTACCCCATATTCAGAGCTAGTGACCACGTTTATTTTGTGTCCTTGTTTTTTTCTGTAAACATCATAGTCAAAATACATATTTCTATATGCTGGGTACCATATTCTTTCTGTTAAAGTGGACTTTGATTTACTCCTACTGTGTCCTGCTGTTGTGAGGGTAGAATTATAATAGGTAATGTACGCTGTGCTGGGCTTGTAGCCTCAGGGGACATTGTGTAAACGCTCCTCATTTCCCCGCTGAACGTAGTCCTGACTGATTGCTGATGACTTTTTTGGGGCACAGACATGTTAAGTTGCTTATTTATTCAAAAAATCCCCAATGCAAATAGCCCTCTCCACTCTTTATTTTTACTCCAACCACTGTGTGTGTGTCGGCATATCTGTCTTGGTTTCTGCGTCTGCCTCTTAAATAGCGGTGATATGTTGTGGTCATCAGCAAAGTTTGTGATATAAGAGCAGGGCAGCTGTTTTGTTGTTTGTGCATGTGTGTGTGTGTGTGTGTGTATGCGTCAGTGTGCGTTTTATGCATGTGACAGATATGGGACATCCTTGACCGCCGTTGAGAAAGTGACACACCCCTACAGGCGACCGTGTTCAAAAAGAATCTTCAGCAAACTCCAAACCACAATTTAACAGAGCTTGTCATAAGAAATCACTTAGCTGTTGTAATGCATTTTCTCTCACAAACTGTAGAAACCTTTGCAACAGTGTTATGGTTATTTTAGCATCACAATAGCTGACAAGGCTCAGGCACATTGCACATATAGAAACAGAATTGCTATTCAGCAATGTCTACAAAAGAACACCACCTGATTGATGTTTAAAACTGCTATGTGTCGAGCTTTGTCCACATGCAGCATATCACTTCTTCACTGCATCTGCGATTCCCACATGGAAATACAGCCATCTGTTACACGCAACAACTCGCAAGATGTTAGTGTTTTCATCTTTCCTCCCTACTCATAAACAATTCTGTTTCTTTTTTGCCTCTGCAGTATATTGCCGTACAGTACTAGCACAACCATTTTCTTTTGGGTGGGGTTAAGAGGTGTGAGGTTATTTAAAATTCCCCCAGCTGGACCACCAACACACACACACACACACACACACCAGTATGCCCAAGCAAAAAAAAAACAAAAACAAGCAGATCACTACAAAATAAACAAAACGCTAAGTGGGTTATAATTTTGTCACCCATCACCATCTGTGTATCATACCTTGTTTATTCACCATTTTGTGTTCTGGAGTGAATGAATGTCTTTTTCCAATTAATGAATGTTTGGGACTTACTCAATTAGTGCTAAATTAATAGGTCAGAAATGATTTGAAAATGCAACTCCTTAATTGCATCGGAGTTTGCATCTCACAAACTCTACTGTTTGTTTCAGAGACGCATTAGACACACATGGATACACTAGGAAAAATGACTACTTGTCTAATTTAGTATTTGGGTTGTATTTACATCTCAGATTATGTACATTTTATAGGTGAAATAGATTTGCTACTTTGCCACTTTCTATTGATTTTGGATTATGTATCGTTTACCTTAAGATATCAATAGTTTGAAACAATGCCAATGTATTCTAATGGCCACTTACTAATGGCAACTGGTGCATTTCAGTCCCACATTAATTAGATATTTGGATGTTTCACTACGACACTTCAGCTGTGCCTCATCGATTGAATCGTTCAAAGCGCAGCTCAAGGCCCACCTCTTTTCTTTAGCCTTCGACCCCACCCAAACTGCCTCTATAGTACCAGGCTCTCTTAATGGTTGTTTTACTTGGTTTTACCTTATCCACTGGTTTTATCCTACACTCTTCTTGGCTGTATACATGATTTTTATTGACTGCTCTGTTGATTTTGTCTCCTTATGTTTTGTAAAGCACTTTGGTCAACAAATGTTGTTTTATGTGCTATAGAAATACATTTGACTTGACTTGACTTGACTACACTAACAATTACTTAAATTATTTAAATTAGACTTTTTAGAATAATCAAAACATTATTCATAGGAAAATGTTGTTTTTCAAATTTACTTGATGTAAGTGCACCCCAAAATGTCAAACCAGAGCTGCTTGTGATAATTAAAACAATACTAGTAGTCTGCAGCATGCTAGTGGCACTGTAATTTTGTACTTAGGCACAGTGATGCTTTGAGCCTTCTTGTTAAGCATGTTATGCTAACATTAGCTAATTAGCTCTAAGCACAAACTGCAGCTGAGGATAATGGGAATGTCATTCATTTTGCAAGTAATAAACCAAAGTATTGGACAAATCAAAAGTTTGACTTGGTGAAAAAGAATCAGTGAGACACCAAAGTCATTGTAATTCATCCTGAAGGGGAAATGATTGTGTTTACCAATTGACATGCCACTTAAAACAAAATATTTCAACCTCATGCTGGCAATAGAGGACAAATCAGGGGATAGCAAGTCAGTAGGGCTCTCTCAAGACACTGAACAGTTGTAGAGATATTCAGTCTGACTTGCTTCCTTGAAGAGACACAGAGCAGTAAATGCATGCTAGCTTAATGGATACAGAAGACATTGAGCATACCAGAGAAGATAATAAATGCCTTGTCAGTTAAATGTATTGGAACATTTTGAAAACATTACCTACTCTGCAGGAATCAACAGGCGGCTTTAAATCCAAGTATTCGGCACCAAATCGAGTTGATATTCTACAGTTGAATCATTTTGGGAGCTTGCGAGTTGAGCAACACACATCAGGACCTCAAGTGGGATCTTCATGGATTTGATGCTGTGAAATGGTGAAATTAAATTCAGTTATAGAGTGCTGCTGTAGCTGAAGAGGGCTTCAAGAAGTCAGGATGCTAAGATGGAATATCTAAAAATTGATGACAACCACACAATCCCCCCTTCCCCTGTTTATCATAAAATGTGTCCCTGTATAGTTATTTGTGTTCAGATATTTCCACCTTATCACACATTTTTTTACCACCCATTGCGCCATGAGATGAAGGCCATTTACAAATCTCTCTACTTCTGATTTGATAAATGAAACTGCTGAACGAGTGAGTCCCCTGAATAGCTTGTTTGAATAATTGAGCAATACTCAATCAGACAACATTAGGCAGCGGTGGCGGCCCCGTCATCTGAAATAATTACCACCCTACAACAGACTACACATGGGTGCCTCCTCCACAGGCGTTCCACATTTGAAACCAGTAGATTACAACAACACCACCCCCACCCCACAGCTCACATGCCTTAATGAACACCACCTACAGATACCTGCTGAGGCCTCTCACTGAGAACAGGCAACAGGGGACACCCACAGTAGAATTGGGGGTTTGGGATAGCCGTCATTGCGGTGTGGTAATGCATACTGTCTGGATTGAATAAATCACAACCACAGAACCAATTGTATTTATGCATTTGGACAAAGACCCTTTCCTCGTACACTTTCAAATATGCAGTATCCTATTACCAAGAGATTACCAAGTTATTCACTTCCCATTTATTCAGACATGATTTATTATGTACACCACCAATCATAAAAGAAATGAAAACCTTCATCTATGTTTCTTTGTTATTTCAGGGCGAAGTGCAATTTTAAGTATCCCTACAATGGAGAAAATAAGTCAAATGTATAAGAGAAATTAAGAATTTGGGGTCTTGAAAATGATAAAATTGATAGAATATTGATAGATAAATGATAGAATTGCAAATGAATGTGACCTTGATCAATATAATTAGTACCTGTAGAACATAACATTATTTGTCCCATATCCTTGGGTTTTTAGACTAGTCTCACAGATACTGTACATAAACTCTATTATTCAGTTCAACTCTCAGCACCATATAATTTATCACAATACCTATTCTCTGCCTTAGGTTTGTAGAATTGTTTTTTCACTCCATGTCTTGAGTTATCCAACTTTGCTGTGTGTGTCTGGGCTTCACGGTCTCTTTGAAGCTTTGCTGTTCTAGAAGCATCGTTAATGTGACAACTCAGGGAGAGTAAGGTAGATGTGTGACTGGATGAGCAGAGTGTTTTGTCTATGGAATGGGTCACTAAGCGTATACCGTGTGACAGCAAGCTAGGCATATGGCTGTGCCAAAGAAGTGTGTGCAACTGATACTAATGCACTGCAGCACAGACTGGATGTGATTGACAGCTGGGCCAAAGGGCCTTTGGCTCCTTCCTGATTTTCCTTCTCACTAGAGGTGTCCTCTGGGACTTAGAATTCATGCTACAGTATATCAGCAGAACAGCTGTAATGAGGATGAAAAGCAAACTGAATGCCCAAGTCAGTACTTTTTTTTACAAACCATCATGTAGTTTGAGTGAGGCACCATGCATTTGATTTAAAAACTGTCACAACATTACTGTACCTGGTGTACATAAATGGGATGATTGAAAAGAGAAAATGGTGTTGATATGGTGCTGATGTCATCTACATACAGTCGTTGTAAATTATAAATAAGTTAACAAGTTTTCCACCATTTAGTCATTCATTATACCCAAAACGACACATAAAAGCAGATTTTTATTCACAAGCTGGTCAGCCTTTGACAAATCCCAATTGTAATTCTTTACAACCGTATTCTTTTATTTTCACAATTGTTGTCACACAAGGCACTTTATTATTCAAATTTGGCCTACAGTAAGGCTTTTCACAAAAACAACATGTCATGATGTATTAATGCAAAGCGGCCGCAACACATTGCAGGATCTAAATCATGATCTCTATTTTTAACCATAATTCGTGATGGCTTACAGTACAGTCATTCCTGTAGCTACTTAAAGCAGTAGCTTTCAAATTGATGTTTGGGATAACAGTTGTGACAGAATGAGGAGGTTTTGAAGAGGTAACCTTTTAACTTAGCAGCAGCTAGCTCATAGCTCTCCTTAAAAATGCACGAGTATGGCTTTTACAGGCATTGCTTGACATTTTTTGATGTTCTCGCTCCTTTGAAAACACAATATCAAGTACAGACTTCCCTGCTGTGGATAAATTAAAATGTTTGTCCAACAGTGGCAGAATGCAAAAAAAAAAAAAAAACCTGCTCGTAAATGGAATTCTAATGAACTAAAGGTGTGCATGTTTTGGCATATTTCACCATCTATGTTTCAAGTAGCTGTCATAATTCCAGGCTCTTTTTTCAGTATTATAGAGTCGTTTCACCTCTGTTAGCTACAGTATTGATTTCTCTCAAAAAAGTATGGCAGACCTTGAGTATGTGTTTTTCAAAAGAAACAAACACTCTATCTGGGACATCGTGACATTTGCTGCTGTTAATGAGATATTTTAAACCATTTCACCCCTGATCCCAAATTAAACCTTGCACCTCCTGAGGCATTTCATAAAGTTTCATAAAGGAGTGTTTGATTCAGTCAGTACCCAGGGTCAGTGGTGCTTTTTCTTCCACTTTATACATGCAATGGTGCAACCTCATTTCAAGTAACCAAGGTCTGACCCTGTGTCTGATAAGTACAGGCCCGTCTTCAAACTGCAGTTTTCATCCAAGTTTTCAGGGGGAAAAAAGTCTCAAAAATCAAATATCTTTCAAATGTGTGTGAAAATCAGATTCACATTCACCGTTAACTTTTAATTTTGGTGTCCAGGGTGTCCAGTAAATACTTGGAGTCTTGTAGAGGATTCCTACAGGATGACTTGTAATGATTTGATGACCCTCTGACTTCCTCTCTAGCACATTCATCAGGATTTACGTACTAATACTGTAGTTGTACAAAGGAAACCAACTTTAATGGAGTAGCCTCATTCATACTCCCCAGAAGATGACCCTATTACATCATAGACTCCATAAAGTTTCCTCAGGCACAAGCTCCAGGCCAAATTGTCCACCTGTCCCAACTTGTGCATTGCTGCCATTACTCTGGTAGTTCTGGTGTGTCCTGGACTTAAAAACAGTGTCAGCAGGTTATTTATTCCATCCAACACTTTGTCTTTTTGGGATGTCTTGAATTTAGTGTTGAGAAGCTGCTATGGGGCTGTAGAATTTAGTGTTGCTTGACTTTTTATTGCATGGTCTTTCACATATCCTTCTAGACCACCCATTTTGTGTTGTTTCTGAAGTTTTACTTACTTTACTTACGTAGTGTTACTTTACTACTTATGTTTCTTGCTCGTCTTCCAGGTTTCTTTCCTATGTACAGTATATTGTACTGTTGATCCTACCTGGCTTTACACGCTTTAGCTTGTGAGATCAAAGAAGAGCCCCCACCCCCTCAGGGGGAAAAACTGAGAGATTGTTGAGGGTCCTGTGAGTCTTGATAGAATTGTCTTTACACTCTCACATTAGAAAAAGGTGGTAGAGGTCAGTAAATCCAAGACAGCTCAATCTCAGAGTGAATGTCTGGTTCACATAATGGAATGTGATAAAACTTCAAATCATCAACTAGATGAACCGCTCTCACAGTCTGTGTGACCCCTCCTCCCTTTATTTTGTCTTGTAGTGTTGCGCGATGACTTCAGACAGAACCCACAGGACGTGGTGGTGGCTGTCGGGGAGACTGCTAGTCTCGAGTGTCAGCCTCCACGTGGACATCCTGAACCCACCACCTTCTGGAGGAAAGATAAAGTTCGTCTTGACCTCAAAGATGACAGGATCACGGTGGGTTACTCCCCAGGGAGCACTCCTGAGCACCATTTTACAGCTCTCACTCTGAATCACATACTCAATGATTCACCTAATCACATTTACCTGGAACTGTTGCAGTGGAAAACACTTTGTATTGAACTAGTTCATTGTAATTGTATGCATCTTTTGGCAGGTTCGTGGAGGAAAGCTGACAATCTCAAATACTAAGAAGACCGATACAGGGATATATGTGTGTGTGGCAGCCAACATGGTTGGAGAGAGAGAAAGTGAAAAAGCTCAGCTCTCGGTGTTTGGTAAGAAGTATGATATTAAAACTTTTTGCCTGCCTCGACGAGGAATAAAGCATCACTTTTTATTTGCTGCACACCAGCACACACAGTGTTTATCACACCTCAAAAGTATATTTAGAATCTATGTTATGTGCACTGCCCACATCCAGAAAGACCAGTGTTTGTGCAACGGCCTGTGAACCAGGTGGTCTTAGTCGACGAGAGTGTTGAGTTCAGGTGTCAGGTTCATGGTGATCCACAGCCTACACTGCGCTGGAAAAAGGACGACGTGGATATTCCCCGCGGCAGGTGAGCGCTGTGTGTGAATGTGTGTAGTGCATTTGTCTGTGTATGCATGCGTTATGTTTGTGTATGTATACTGTATTTATACAATAAAAGTCATAATGGTAGTAGTTGGTAGTTTGTGATGCTGTTGTTACTGGATTAAATCATATTGCAAGGTGTTTCTGAGATTTGGTTTACCCTTGTGGACCCACACCATAAGCCTATATTAATTGCATTGCAATTAATTTAGAACACTTATTTATGAAGTCATTATCGTCCTGTCATGTGGGCCTTAATAGTTACTGATCAGCGCTTTATACTTTTGATTACAGCATGTCTCATTATACAGTCTGGCCATCCATCAAATCCTTTTTACTTTCCCAGCCATGTTTAAGCAGTCCTTGCATTTGATGTTTCAGACATCTGAAGCAGTGCATTTCCAAATAGTTTTCTAATCTGTTTGACTGGTGCATTCATGGTTCTTAACTGTTCTCCCACTTTTGATTGATGGAAATTTGACAGCCACTTATTAAAGATTATGTTCTTGGATATGCATTCAATTACTACTGGAGTTGCTATCAAGTGAATCAAGCATCAAGTAAATAAAATACAAGAATACAGAATCAGAAATATGACGCCTTTTCTGCGCAAAACCTAGTGAGTCAATGTTAAATTGATTAAAAATAGAATTGAAAAGGACCGCTAAAAGCCATCTTCTGGAAAATAAAGCAAACATTAATTTGTGTTACATGTTTCACAAACACCTGTTACAAGCCATTACTGCTATATGAAAAGAGAACTTTACCCTCTCTGGTGAGTCACCGTGTAAGAATATATTACGAGGTAGACTATAATAACTGCCTGTCTCTCTGTCAGGCAGTCTGTCTGCCTACCTGAGTTGTGCCCTCTACCTCAGCACCCCTCGACTCTTGAAACATGTCCTACTTTCAGGCCTGCGTCGCCTCACTTCCCTCCTTCCCCTTCTTTCATTCTTCTCCTCAACCTGTCAGCCTCCTGGGAAGTCTGTATCTGGGTCAGAGATGTGCTGTGAATGGAGTCCTCAAAAGACTCTGGACAGACCCCACAACCCCCATCGATATTCTGCCCACACCCTTTGGAACATCTATTTCGAATGTGACTTTTTCTCACCCCTTGTGCCATTTCTCTGCCTGACTTGCATCCCATCTCTGCATCAGTATGGCTGGCTAGACAATTTCACAGGATCTCTCGCGCCAAAAGGGACCCCAGAGAGGGAGAGCCTGACTCCTTGCTCCTCTGCCCATTCAGTCTGTAGCCCCTCTGAGGCCCTTATCTAAACTCTGGTAGCTGAGATGTTTCTCTTACCCTAACTGCACCACTGCTGCCTTACAGTATGCTGCACTGGTGGATATACACTGATGCATGGAACATATCTATGAATTAGTCATTTCTTACTGCTCGGCTCATTCATCAAATTCAGTTTGTCAGACTGGGCCACTCCCTTACTCTCAAACTATTTGTCTGTCTCTCCCTCTGTCTCCCTCTCTTTTGCTTGCTGTCTGCCGCACAGACACACACACATGTATAGTATAGCACACTGCATAGCCAACACCACAGTGGGTGGCTCATCTTTATAAATATTGAAATAGTGGAACAGCCAGGGTTCCAGCTGAAAGCACCTTTCATTTTGCCATGCCTTCATCTCAGAATAATTGCTACCCTTTTTCTGCCTCTGTAGCCGAGTGTGTGCAGCAGGGAGTCTTAATTGCCTTAGAAAGTCTGTCTTTATTCTATCAGAAAATGACACAACCTTTATAAAGCTTCCATCTAAAGCATCACACAAGTTCACAAAACCTTGATTCAGTTTTAGTGTTTGTGGATTGTATTTACTTCATTAAAATTAGCCTTTGAATATTCATGTGATTGTTGTTTTTACGAAATCAACCCTGAGATGTCATCGCTCTCCCATGTTGCCAGGTATGACGTCAGATATGAAAAAGAGGACTTCCTGCTGAGGATAAAGAAAGCAACAGTCAGTGATCAGGGAACCTACGCCTGTCTAGCAGAGAACCGTGTGGGTAAAGTGGAGGCCTCTGCCTACCTGACTATCAGAGGTGGGTAACTGCTTATGGGCTCACTTGTGGCAAAGCTCATAACCCATCCCTGATACTTTTTGTGTCTCCCAAAGCAGGCCGCAGGACAATCAGTCCTTTATTGCCCACTTTACGAGCGTTATTGCCCCCCTGCTGAAAGGCTGGGCCTGGAATCAGCCTTTCTTTCATATAGCAGGCTGATGTAGTTGATTGTTTCAGATCTCCAGCTAGGCTCCAGATATGACCAATCTAACCAGCTCTAAGTGAACTGTTATGACTTCTCCTGGGGGGGCTCATTCTCCTTCCAGCCCACTCACTCCATATTTACACCATATCAATAAGAGGAAGCTATTTCAAAGTACATTTTGATATTGTAATAATAATAATAATAATAATAAATATATTATTTAGCTTTCTGCTCTTTACATTGTAATTATAACTGGAAAGTGTGAATAAGTATATCATACATCATCATACATACTGTACATCACAGATCTCATTACATTAACATTCCATCTTTTTTATATCATTTATGCATTGGATTCTTATTCTTGTTAGTATTACTCATGTATGAATTGTTGTGTACCTTGAAAACATATTCTGATACAATCTTAAGATTGGTTTTGAAGACAAAAAAGATATATTTTGCGTGATACATCCCTATGTATGATTTAGCAAAGTGTTATAACACAAACACAGTTCATTAATACAACACCTGCACTAAGGCAGTAAACACAGGGCAATTCTTCAAAAAGATGTGAATTTTTCCAAGGAAATGATCAACGATAAAGAAAAAAAATAGACCTTTAGGTGTTTGCCTTGTTACATTTTCACTAGCGGTTTGTGATATGACTAAATACTTTCATTGAGTAAAGTTCTTACCATAGGCTGATGTTGAGAGAATCTAGATGCAACAAAAGTACTACATGACTGTCAGCCAGATGATTCAAATTATGATTTGCTCTTTAATCAATTAAACTTCGAAACATGCACTTGTTAAAAGGTTTTTTTTCATTTGCATGAGAAACTAAATATGCAAATAGATCTGTGTGAATGTGTTATTCTTGTGAGATAAGTAAAGTGTTACAGATAAATTGTTCAGCTAGTGGTTTTTGACATTTGTTACCCATCCCCCTAATGTTGCCAAGGTGCTTTTTCCTTGAGGCCCATGCCATCACCTGCTTTTGGTGACTGAGCTCCACCCCTGTCCCCCCCTGAATTTCATGGCTGGAAACCCAATTCCACCTCATTCATTTCTGATTTTCATTCTTTTTTTTTCTGTCCCTCTGTTCTACTCCTCTGCTTCCGTTCTCTCTGTGTTGTGTGTTAATCTCACCCACACCATTGTTGTGTCACCAGCTCGCCCCGTTGGTAAGTAAGAGCTGATCCCATTGTGCATGTGTTGCTCTCTTTTTGTTTCTGATCACAAACATGTATGCATGGACTGTTGTGGCATTCCACAAACACATTCATTGGACTAATACCGGACATGCATATCTACATTGTTATTATCAACCCTTGACTTCCCCCCAGTTTTTTGTAGAAACAGTGGATTTACCACCTCACTTCTTTCAAAATGGGGGTCCAGATACAATTTGGTTGATATGCCTTAGTTCAAACTTAAACTGATAAGGGTATTAAGGCACCCTGCTGATTAGATATCATTCATTCTGGTTGCTGGATGAATGTCTTGTGTGATTGGCATAGTCAAGAAATAGTTCTTAAACAAATAACAAAGACCTGATGCATGAACCTTTTAGTCTGCAGTTGGACCTTCAGTCCAAGCATTTTTCTTTTCTACTAGTCCCCCTTGTAATACACACTTTGGAAGTCTGTGCAAATGTGTTGCTATTGTCTTATAGTGTATGTTACTTTTAACCTCAGAGGCACCCCAGTTTGTGGTGCGACCCCGTGACCAGATTGTAGCTCAAGGACGGACAGCTACCTTTCCCTGTGAGACCAGGGGTAAACCTCAGCCCACTGTCTTCTGGCAACGAGAGGGTAGCCAGGTGAGGATACTGATATTGACAAAATGTACTTTTTTACGTCATGTTATGTAGGTACCTGTGCTTGATGGGGAATTAATGACTTCTCTTTTAGGCCCACCTTACTTTACAGTTATACATTCTGCAGTAGAATGCAGAATAAAGTAGGGCCAAGGATCTGGCTAAAAGGCTCAAACCAGGGGACAACAGAGTGTAGTTCTGTTCCACATACAGAAAATGAAGTGGTCATTTATCATCAATCTACACCAGTCTGACCGGCCAATTCACCGAGCAACAAACATTGTCATGTGCTTCATTAAAGTCATTAGGCATAATGAAAGCAGGCTAATGTATTTTCCTGCCCATCAGCTTGTCTGCTTGGGGTGCAGAAACAGACAACGCTGATGCCTTAATTTCATGACCATGTCTGCAGGTTTTGTATGACTCTATGGCTAAACCATTCAGACCCAATAGGAAAGAGACATTGGCCCACTTTTCTGACTGAATTGTATACATAATAGTTGGAATATGTAAGCATATTGAAGGCATATCTTAACACAACAATCATTCTTTTGAAGTTAGTTGGCGAAAGATGTAAAGTCAAAATACATAAATTACAATAAATTCAGTCTGTCCCTGACAATCATCACTTAATTGGGGAAAACATTTATTATTATTCAAAATAGTTTAAGTTACTATTAGCTACAGGAAGATAGAAATATGCCTGAAATGAAAATATGTGTATGTGCACTAACAATCTAATAGTTTACGTAAAAGCAGTAATGAAGTTTGTGCGGGATACACAACATTTGTGAAGACGTATCTGCTCAAAACAGTTCAAAGTTAGAGAACAAGAGTAACACTGGGAACAATATTCAGATCATCACTTGTGAGAACAGCTGGAGAAGAGGGCCAGGAACTACCTACTAGGAAGTGAAAAAAGCAACTTATAATACTTTTAATGAGGCTACATTTGATAGATTTGTATACTTTTGGTTTGCTACAACTATGCCATCCCACTGTATTTACATTCGTTCCCCCTTTCATTCCCTGTAGAATCTTCTGTTTCCCAACCAGCCAACACAGGGGGATAGCCGTGTTTCTGTGTCTGTGAATGGAGAGCTGACCATTTCATCTGTGCAACGCTCCGACGCAGGGTATTATATCTGCCAGGCCCTCACTGTAGCAGGCAGCATCATGGCCAAGGCCCAGCTCGAGGTAGCAGACGGTAAGGCTGGACACACAAACAGACTATGATTATCTGTACAGTATACTAAAATTTGAGAGCTACTTGTTTTTAGTGATGTGATTTAACAGCACCAAAGTGTGCTAATAGCAATTAGGTTTTAACATTTTCTGCCTACCTTCTATTGTTATTGCTTATTAGGTACATTATGCATCAGGGAGTAACATGCACAGTATTAGTGAGTACTCAAAACACTATTGCATGATTGCATGGCTCAATACACAGGTAATTTCACCAGAATGAAGCCATTACCTCTTCCCCCTACAGTATCATCTGAAGGGATTTTTCTGATGTAATAATATGTAAAAATGGACAAAGTGTAAACTTTAAACGTAATGAAGGTAGATTGTAATTATGACATGAATATACTCATGACTTGATTTGAAGAGTAGATGGTGCAAAAGGCCACGTTGAAGTGAAATCAGGAGGAGGTCTGGAGAACAGCCAGCTTCTTATTCATGTTCTTCTCATAACATTATTTTGATTTCAGGCTGTGGAAACATTAAACATATTTTACTTAGCTCCCCAAAGGCTCTTGTTCAAACTGGGGCATGCAAACAACATGTATTATATTTTAAGAGCCTTGTCAATATTGGTCTGTATTTGATGTTGTTGCATTTTTTGTGGGATGCTGTGACACATACTTGGCTTTAAAAACCAGGAAAAATACAAATATAAGCTCGCAGCATTGTCCAGACCTTGTAAAACATTGAATACCAGTATATCAAAGGCTATTTTTCTGCCCACTCATACATCGGTGAAGATGCATCTGTAAGTTCTAAAAGTCAGTCACCCACAATCATGCTTTCCATTATCACCTCACTGTGGTTAGTTTGAATGGCCTGAAAAGACTGAAATCGGGTAAAATAAAAACTCCCCTTGATGGAGAGACACTTTACACTTGACAAAGCTTTAATGTCAGCATTAAGTGCTGAGCGGCTGCCAGCTGGGAGCTGTTTATACCCTTCTCTCCATTTATTTCTTGGCTTTTTCTCTTACACATTATTAAATTAACATCTGTTGAAGTGTTTTTTGTTGGGTTTTTTTTGGAGAGGAAATTACTCCTGCTCTGTCACTCAGAGGAGATGGATTGATATCCAAATGTTTGGTCTATGGGAATGGCAGAAATGTGCTTGATTGGTGGCTGTAAATAGAGAGTTGCTGTGGTACCAAGTTTTGAAAGCTTGCACAGTGACGTTTCTAGCATTCCTTAAGATTAGGGGTGTCCAAGAGGTTCTCCCATTTGGTGAAAACTTTTCTGAAGTTTCAGATATGGACCAGAGCTCTGCCCTGGGCGTTGCCTTGGATGTGTGTCTGACAGCTTCCATGATTATCCACTTAGACTTGAGAGAATGGTGTGCTGCAACTTAAAGATGAAGCTATAGTGATTCTGTTGAATTAGCGAGTGCTGGGCAGTTATCCTGGCTACTGTAAGAGGAGTAGTGCACTCAGGGTCAGCCATTTTTTGTTAAAAGTTGTTTGAATCCTAGTGAGCATACAGATAGAGGGTTAATGGATGTGAAACTGGGTCACCGTTAGAATCTGTTATAACTGCTGGGAATCCACACTTACCACTGCCGCCGCCCTCTAAAAGATAAACTTCTTCCAAAGGCATAGCTCAAGCCTACAGGGGGTGAGTGTTTGGTACTAGAGAGAATTTGAGTGTAGTATCGCTTCAATATGTCTAACAGATTCCTACAGACACTGAGGATGCCTGGAGGTCCAAGGGGCTACCGGCATGATGCTTGATCAAAGAGTACACACCAGGACCTCGAGAGTTATACCTTTCCGGTCATGTCTTGAGCAGTGGTGCATGTGAATAAATCGATGCCTGGACTAGACACACTCATCTAATCAATGTTTTAATAATCAACATGCCCTCAGTAGCAAGCATACACCTAGTAATTAGGTCTCCCAACATCCCTTTATCTGCAATCCTCCCTAAAATAATTCATTTTATTTGGCAGCCCGCGTAGCCTCTGGTAGTGCTAAGTGATAAACAACCTGGAAAAGCAACATTTTGTTATTACCTTTGTCACTAAAGCTGGAGGCTATGATTGGATTTCTTACAGGAAGGGCTACAGCTAAATTAGAGAGAGCAGTATGATGTTGTTGGCTCTCTAATCACTTGGGGTAACAATAGCTTATTTGTACGGTGGATGTAATGTTTTCCTGAAAATGCAATGCAAGACTCATTCTTTAGTCAATATAAAGACTCATCTTATGCTTTAAGTTCCCCATGAAAGACTGATCGGTGAAACATTTATTTCACTTTCTATTGCCACATAAATGCAAACACTTCAGCCTCCATATTAACTGCCATAGCACACATGCTTCTGTCCCTGCACCTAGTTGTATCTGATGTCTCGGCTATTCTGCTTGAGTTGCTGTGTTCCTCATTGTGCTGAAGGAGGTCTGATGGAAGATAAAGTAGGGGAAAAACTGCTGTAAACACTTGTGCGAATGGAGACAGACCTGATAACAGTGGAGAGCAGCAAGGAAATTGGAAGCAGGGGGTAGTTACAAGGCCTAGAGGGCTTCAACACTCCAGAAATTACTGTTGCAGAGTGCAGAGGCTGTTTTCTGGATGATATAACATGCTTTAAAAAGCTTTAAAAGAGATGTATTGTTGTTCTGCCTGGCATGCTAATTCAGAGTTTAGTTTTGTGTGTGCCAGGAGGGAGGAGGTACGGCCATGAGTCAGTGTAGGAA
>JBBPCS010000226.1:8278476-8305608 GCA_037974645.1 Hollardia meadi
TATAAAAGGTTAAAGGTTTGCTTTGTCCCCTGTATACTGTAGGACAGACAGCACTATCTCTCTGCTCTCATTGGTCAGTCTGTGAGCAGATTGGCTCTCAATCACGTAGATCACAACCACCTGAGTGATGAATGTGTTTGCGTCTATATATTACTCGCCCTGCTGTGTGATGGCTATTTGACAATGCTCACTAAAGGTCTCTGTTAGATCGAAAACGTTGCTCTGTTTAAATTTGCTGGAAGCGATCAATACAGTGTGTTGAGCTTTTGTCTGACTTTTGCCTTCAGGTTGGTTTTTGATCCAGTACTCGCAGACCTGTTCTGGAAGTGTGTACTCAAACTTTGTTAAAGATAGCTTATGAAACAATGAAACATAATTGTCACAGATCTGGACAACACTGAGGAGGATGGCTTCAAGTGAAGGTGCAGTAGGTGCTATGC
Organism: Hollardia meadi; assembly: GCA_037974645.1. Classification (NCBI taxonomy): domain Eukaryota; kingdom Metazoa; phylum Chordata; class Actinopteri; order Tetraodontiformes; family Triacanthodidae; genus Hollardia; species Hollardia meadi. The sequence continues at coordinate 8,278,917 of JBBPCS010000226.1, forward strand.
ACAGTGTGGGACACCGTGTCACTATTTGTATCTTGAGGCAGATAGATGGGGATTAGGATTGTCTGCAGACGGGGGGCACCATGTGCAATCCATCGTTTAAGCTTTAAATCCAACTGTTTGGGTTTTCAGAAGTGCTAGGGAGAGAAGAATCAGTGTTGTGTAGTCAATTCTGTACTCACTTGGGCACAATTTGGCTGGTCCCCCCAGCGCAGTCCCACTTCCAAATCTTGATTAGGCTCCTCCTAACTTACCCAGCTTGTACATGTGAATGAAATGGAAGAGCGGAAATAAGCCAAGCCCACAGAGGCCAATTACGAGGCTCCACACCTGCATTCACAGACTTGCAGTTGATTCATTTTTCTGAAGATGCAGCCTAATATACTGGTCTTGGAATTGTGTGGTCACTTTATGTGCCGTTGTGGTTTTGGTTCAGTGTCCTGCAACTCTTATTTACTGCTGAGATACATTTCCAGCTCTCAGGAGAACAATTTGGCCTCCTTTCTTTGGACGTTGCTACAAAACACAGGAAAATATTTGTAAAAGCGCTCCAAAAAGCACCAGTATTAATGATGACAAATCACAGAGGACGATATTAATTCAAGCAGTTATTATTTGATGACTTTTTAAAATGGATCTATTTTATTTTAGTATTTGCATGATTGGAAGCGAGTGTGAACAAATGGCTATATTTAATTTTCTTCATCATTTGTAAATAATCAACTGGAGAAAAGCTCTGTAGCTGACCGTAACCTTTTACAACAGTGTAAGTGAAGCGAAAAGACAGTTTCACCTTTAAAGATGTTTTATGATGCAAGGTTGAGTGTTTTATTATATTACATACTCATACAGGATAGACAGATGAAGAGTTGAATTATTTCCGTTGAATTATTATCAGACTCTATGACAACACACTGACAATATCACATAATTCATGTAAAGATATTGTGAAAACCTACAAAGGTGGTGTTTTTCATCAATCTGCAGGCGCATTTGCCACCCCAAACTAGTCAGATGAAGATATTAGACCAAATTAGTTAGTGCTCCCTGGAAGAGGGGTTTTGTGGCTGTACATGCAAAAAAAAACAACAACTATGAACCACCCTCTTATCTGGTGAACTTGAAATTAAATAAACAATGACAGGGTGCATTTTACATTAACAAAATCAGCCTCGCAATTCCGACAGCGGTCATATTTATTCAAGATATAACAGCATGCAAAATTATTTGCATATTAACATACAGAATATTCATAACTGAAGTGCCCCCATCCGACTGAGGAGCCCATTTTAGACATGTATAAGCAGTGTCGGAATCATACATTTTTAACATAGACAGTGGGATTGCAGAGCTTCTAAAGCTCAACTGTATATTTTGAAACATGACCGACATTAAGAATTGCATAGTGGGTTGTTGAAGAGACATAATTCATTATATTGTATGTTGTTTAGCATTTTAATACTGCACATAACAGCCAGATTTTACACTCAGTATGCAGTAGGCTATATGAAGTGCTGTAATTTCCTACCATTTATTATTGCTGCTTTAATCTATACTGCATGAATGGCATCATTTCATGAAACTTTACCGACATGTGGGGGACAACCTTTTCAGGATGATTATGTGTAATAGTAGCCATGAAAGGCTGATTTGTGACTCATGACATTTGGCTAATTGCAACACTGGAATGGCGGTTAACATGCACCCCACCTGAGACTACAGGTCCCGCTTTGTGGCTCAGCTACCCTGAGGATCAGCTAAAGGCCAGTGGTCTCCTGGTCTTTAGCTCCCTCAGAGACCAATTTATTTTCATGTTTTTCGCCCTGATGGTTCGTCTTCTTTTATGGTACCACTTCACATTGTGCCGCTGACATGAGGAAGTCTCTCCTGGAGGTCTGTGTTCGAGGGCTTTTGGGTAAATACAGAAAGGGCATTTGCATGCTGATACTGATATGTTTCTTTGTCTATACTGCTGAAGTGAATGCTTTCACTTCATAGATGCAGATGCAGTCACTACTGTTTAACCCTAGAACCAAGACCCAGCTCTAGTTGCCGGAGGCTCCCCAAGAGAGTATGACTTGTAGTTTAGCCTAAACGTTTTTTTTCAACTGTCTCAAATTGCAATTTGTCTGCAAGTGTTGAGGCACTGCAAGACCCTTCAAGCCAATCAGAAAACAATTCCAAGTAAAATAGCAGCCACTGCATTTAACATCCAGTTGTTAGGTTTCAGAAATGTAGTTCAAACTCAGTACAATCTGGATGGAATGGAATTTCTCTGAAGTTAATTAAAACTTTTGAATATTCATACATATAACCATCAGATCCATTAGATATAAATTATTATTCAAAGCTGATTATATCCATACGTCTTAAAGCATGTCTGGAGGGGATCTTTAAACGCAGTGAAATCTCCTTGACAAAGACAAACCACACATTGATGGCATGGTGGATTTTATTGGCTGCATTTAACTGACACAATATCACATCTATTAAAACCGTCCACATCCTCCTCTCAAAATGCATGGGTGCAAACTACTTTCTGCGAATCCTAAAATGTTTATACATATAATTTTTTTTGTTTTTGTTTTAATGATTAGACTCAAAGTACTTCTTAAATTAGATAGGTTCCTATGATGGGTAAGCACCTGAGAGCTTGGATCTATGAAATTTCTGCAGTAAAATTAATAAGTTGATGGCCTGCTATGGTTTGGGTCTCAGAAATATCTTGATTTCTTTTTCTTTCTAGAATCCTGATGTGTACTGACATTCATAAAAGAGATATTTAGCTATTTCCTCATTTTTACACAGCTCACATTTGTTCTAAACATCCTCAAATTTGCTGGTGGGATAAAAATTATGCACAATTTTGTAATACACTTGTTGGGGATAACAACTTTGTGTGAGAGAAGCCATGTTCTTTCTCAATGAATATTAGAAAAGTGGGAATTACACACAAATTTCCCCCATTTTCCTCTTGCTTTAATTATTTGTACATTTAAAACTTTTAATATTTATGCCCAAAAAGTTGCCCCCTCTGTCCCGGCGTCAGATGAGGCTACAGAATCATCCCATTTTCCTTGAGTGTAGCTCTTGATAATTTAGCATTCCCTTCTCATACGCCGCAGTGAGTCCTCACAGGACACATCCTCCCCTGGTTCACAGTCAACTTTTACAGTGACAGCCTGTAATATATCTCCATAAACAAATTTGAATTTATCATTGCTGGATCAAACTCCACCTAACCACCAGATTCATTATCTCTGACACCTCCTAATTCCTCACCAACTGCCTGCTTTAAGAGAGAGTAATCTTTCTCAAACACAACTGCAATAAATTTGAACTCATAAATTTGCACTCATTACTCCTGCAACCCTCCACTCACAGAACTCATATCACCTCATCCCCTAGTCCTCAACCTTGGCATCCTCCTTGCCTCCGAGGATGTCAATGATATGGGAAACATCGCCTGTTAGAGCATAGAAATGCTGCCTATCTCTGACACCACCTGTTTATTTCACTGCTGTGAAGCTAATCAATGTCTTCATCACCACTAGACTTCTTTTCTGCAACAGTGCCTCCTGCACACCCTCAATAAACCTCATTATGTGGAAAATCCTATTGCCTGAATGATTGCATGTACCAGTTCAAGTTCAATAAATGTGGAATATTTGCCCAATATTTTGGATTATGTTATGATTCAACATTTGGTATGTGATAATGGGAGAAAATTGAACACCTACAGTATATGACATATGGTGTGGTTCAGCTGGTAAGGTCAGTGGAGACATTTTCATTCACAGCACTCAGCCATACTGTCTCTATATCCTGTATCTGTCCCCTTTCTAAAGAGTTGTTCAGGGTTGACAGCCATCAGTTTTACTTTTTCTGTCAGCCTCTCGAGCGATTCCGCCACATTTGCCCTAGCTGTCATGGCCGGCTCTTTGTCAACAGATTGCAGAGAAGTTGCTGGATAAACACAGCAAAATTGAAAATCAAACTTGGCAGCAGACACAAGCATGCACAAGTGCACAGACACATTCACAAACAGTATCTTGGAAACCAAGGCAAACACTTGTGAATAACCTACTGCAGACAGTTGTCCTTGAAAAGGAAGAAAAAAACTAAATAGATGGAGATGAAAGCCGCCATTCATGGTGTTGTGGAGTAGGTTTCCAGAGAAGAAAACAGTATTAGTCATTCAACAGAGTCTTGCGCTTAATTTATGTTGGTTACAATCAAGTTATTAGAATAATAATAAGTGGCTTAATATATTGACTCAGTAAACATGATGTAAAAAAATATTAAATATTGCACATATAATATTGCATTCAATTTAGCAGTTTTTCAACATTTTCATGTAATCATCGCCTCTGAGGCAAATCAGGACCAGATTAGGAAACAAAGAGGATCATCAGAATAACCCCACAAGAGCAGTTTTTTTTAATTATAACTTGCACAATTGGTCACTAACTACCTATGTCACAAGTCGAGTGGGTGAGAACGGTAGCTACAAGGTTCGTACTATTGCTTGAAGTGACTTGAGTGATGTGGCTTGTTGTGGATCAGGGAGTCTACAGGAGGGCTTGAGATGATTGGGATTCTGGATTATAAAGCGCTCAGTGGCTGTCCTCATCGCACCTTACTTTGTTCTGTTCCCACAAACTTTTTCATGTTCTGCTATTTATGTGGACATAGGCATAATGACTGAAGTGACACTTGCACTGACAAGTACGATCCTCCTTAAATATACTGTATATTGTACACTGGCAGTACAGTAAATGTTCTAAAAGCCAAATTTGGTCAGGTGGGGAGTATAAATGTTTATAGATTAGGTGGATTGTAAGAAGATTCAAGATTAAATACTGAAAAGGCTTATTATTATCTTTATGCCAGTCTGCTGGTCCCTTCATCTTATTTGACCTTCTGAAATGGCTGGATAATAAAATCTGGAGATTGTATTACCTGATAAATGTTCATGCACTGACAGATTGACAGGTTAACCCTGCAGTAACTGATTTTTGTTTTGGGCCACTTAAAGGCAGCATAAATAAACTGTAAACACAACTAAGTTGATATGACAAACTTGTTAGCAAACAGTTGCCTTTATTCAGCAGACACTGAGCAACAATAGCATTCATCACAAATTTGATTGATTTGGAGTCATGTTTCTGTCCAACCTCCCCCTGTGTCTGTTTTTGGTTGTTTACCAACTCCTGAGGGAAATATCTGGCTCTTTAGCTGCTCAGTGCTGCGCTATGTTCAACAGCTACTTGCTAACTTTGTCTGTCTGCTGTTTGGTGCTTGGCAGGTAGCATGCAGTTGGTTTTTGTTGATGATGCAGTGACTTTTTGATGATGATGAAAATGGTGAAAGTGAATAACTAAAACATTAAAGCTGCAGACCAAACAACAAAAACAATTAGCTTGATGCCACTAAAAGCCTTTGTAGAGCTTTAGGGAACTGCAGGGTCAGGTGCTAATTCTCTGTGGATTTCTTTACTCCAAGCAAGCCTTTCACATACAAGAAGTCATGTGATCCATTGTTGATATACAGTAAATTGACTGTAGCTGCTTTAAGTGATTTTCTTTTATTCAGATTAACCACCAAACAGGAATCGCTAAAGATAAATTATTCAGGGATTCACCCTACAGTAAAATCCCTTATCTATATTTTTATAATTTCTAATTGAAATTTTAAAGCAGTCAAACACGAAACCTAATTTTCTGTATTTGACAAATACCTACCAAAGTCTAATTTCAAGTGAGGGACGAAGGACAAAAGAACACTGTCCAAACCACTTATCAGGGAATCTGGGTCATTCCTGAGTTTGTGTCTTCTCAGTCACATTTGGGTGCAATCAGAAAGAAGCACAATGAGGTAAAACCATCTGACATCAAGGACCACAAAGGTCACAGCACCCACTCACCTCGCTTATCACTGCTGAGTGGAGTTAGTTCAGGGTCAACCTTATTAATAAATCACAACGGTTCCTGTATAATTTTAACATATCAGTAATTCTTTGAGGATGATGCACCACTTACTGTCTGACTTGAACCTCACAGTCACACACATACACACACAAAGACATGTGTGAAAGACTTTCTTTCTTTCAACAGCACACAGCTGCTCTATTGATGAAGGTTCATAAGTGGAGTTAATTAAACAGCATGTCTCATCTCATCCTCCCTGTGTTCCTCCCTCCCGTCTCCCTCACCCACCTCACTGCACAGTCACAGAATCGGATGAGTGGTGTCGGCTGGAAATCAGAAACTGAACTGAAACGGCATGAATGAACAAATATCTTTGAAGAGGTTTTTATTATAAATAATCGCTCACAAATTGGAACTTCTTCCAATCCAATCTCTGGGATTATCAAAAATGGCTGGCCTTTTGGAATGAGTGAGATTTAAATTTCCTTTGCTTTTAAACACTTTTCATGGTTGAGGGTTGCCTAAAAGAAAGAAGCGAGAAATATTTTTTTCATGATGCAATTTTTCACGTCTCATTCTTTGTCAAGGATACTTTTAGAACAATTTAGAAATTAAATCCAATAGTATTTCTGATAGCATAGACTTACTGAGCTGAATATTATACAGGAGTAGTTTATGAAAAAGCCTCATGTGCTTGTATGAAATTTTGTCAGTGTAATCTGTATATTCTGTGATTTTGGTCTGTTCTGTACACGCAACATCTATTGCTTGTCCATCCTTCCTGGGAGAGGCATTCATCCCCTGTGGATCTTCATCCTTTATCGGTTTCTCTTTTTCCCCTGTTAAAAAGTTGTTTTTTTTTAGTTTAGCTGAAATTCCAATTTGAAAAACCACCTATTGTAGACATTAGCTAAATGAGGGAAAGAATCAACAGTCATTTGCATTTTTATTTTTCATGCATAATGGTGGCAGTTCTTTGTCTTTGTCTAGTCTTCAGATTTTCAGTCATACAAGTCCCAGAACCATGAGCTGGGTTAGCTGTAAAGAGGATAGGCAATATGTAATTAGGTTAAAAAAAAAAAATGAGTTAAAAGATAATTTCTTGTTTTTGCTTAAGGAACAGCAATATTTATTCAGAGTATTTAAAATGACATATTAGTTCCATATATAACTTACAGAATAGGGCTGGACAATATGACAAAAATCTATAACACAATGTAAATTTAACTTTATAAGTATAAATAAACAATATACATACATATTCTTAATACATTAGTGCCTGATAATATTCACTTTCTTGTCCTGGCTTTCTGATATGCCTACAGTCCATATGTTTTGTGTGGACTGCGGGCAGATTGGCAGATCTAAACTTCGGGTTAGATAATTGTTGTCGCTATTTTTAGTTTAAGAGATTCATAATCAATAATTCTTTAAATCAAGCGTATTGTCCAGCCTTACTCCTGAAGTTATGGCCAAGGTCAAGGGAACACAGGAGTAAATGAAGTGGACTCAATGTAGAAAACAATAAATGGAACCAGTCCATGACCAGGTTTTTGATCATCCCAAAGGTAGGACAAAGCAGTCAAGATGTTAAGTAAAAACATCCTACAGGTGAATCTGCATGCAAGTCTCTTAGTACACAACAGATAGTCTGAATGAAATCTGAATGAAAGCTCAAATATATGCAACCGAATTCACAATCACAATTAACAATCATTTTCTCAGCTGGAAGTGAACTGCCGAAATGATTAACAAGACTCCAAAGACTGATTTCCTCCAGACTTAGAATAAAATTAAGTGATTGTGCTTTCATAACCAAAGTAGAACAAATAATACAAAGACAAGATGTACATCACTTATAAAACATTAACACTGTTATATAAAATTTGAAGCACTTCTGTGGCAGTAAACAATTTCAAGAATATACAAGATGGCTGGAAATGAATGAATAACAATTACAGTAAAATAACAAGACAACTGACAAGCAAAGATCATGTATGGATCGCATCAAGCAGTCATCATGGACAATACTTGTGTAGACACTCACAACCGCCATCAAATGTGCATTCATCTTACTTTCCTGAGCCACCAGCGGTTCAGGCTCCTCGACGCTGGTCGCCCATAAAGCAAACAATAAACAGTGCATCAAACTGAAGCACAGACTTTAACATGAGAGCACTTTTTTCTTTTTGTTCCAACATCGAATGAGAAATTTGTAGTAGAAAACACTAGCATGTATTGTGCAGTCTTTTTCCATATGGTAAAGGTCATAGTCCTTCGTCCTGAAGCAACTATAGGATCTTCCTTCTTGTGCTTGCATTGCTTCTTAGCTTTTCAGGAACTGTGAAAACAAAGTAGCATCATGTTTCTCTCCTTGCATTTAATGTACTTAAATTGACACAGATGATAAAGGACAAATATATTTGGGAAAAAGAAATTTACAACAAATATCTAACAAATAGGAAATTTGGCGAGACTTTCTATGAAGACCATATGAGTGGTGTGTTATGGGGGCATTCATATTGTATTATGCTGCATTTATAATGCTTAATGACTACATTCTTATTTTACTTAACACATGCAATTATATGATACGATATATGATACTGCATGCACTATTATAGCATACTATGAGTCCTTACTACAGTTGATTGTTGAGGTGAGACCTCGACCTCTAGTTTATAACTAGTCAAGAGCATCATTTTTAATAATTTAATAGTTTATTATAAGTCACACCTATAATGTTTTATGACTGTTGATACAGTTCATCTGAAGACATTATGTGTGTTTATGAGTGTAGTCATAAGGCACTATGAATATATTATAATACAATATCAATGCCGTCATAATGCATTATAGACGTGGTCTTCATAGAACGTGTTACAGAGAATTTTAGATTCAGATCGCAGATTTTGGTTCACCTCTTCCACCTGTCCGGTAGGTGCCACCTGTCCTCTCTGTTTGGTCCTTGAGTCTCCACATGACATCAAGCTGGATGAATTAGCACCATCAGGCTCCCTCTGAGTCTGACCTGATGGGAAAGACGGGCGACTGTACAGGAAGATGTCCCCAAATTCTGAAGGAGAGACAAGAAAAAAAACAAAAAAACATTGCAGTTGGCTAGTCACTCAGTCGCTCATTAAAATCTTCCAAAGTGTGAAATATAATCCATCCAGTGCCTGAGTGCTGTCGGCTTTTGCTGCTTCCTTTTCCTCCCAGTGGAGTCTTGTGCTTGTCCTGGCTCTCTCCCTGCTCACACGCAGCCTCCTTGACCCGATGTGTCCCAGTGCTGCCTCGTCGACCCCGGGCCTCCCCAGAGCCCATCCGTGGCAGCGTGGCCCCCCTCACTTTATAGTCACCATGTGGCATCTGGCTGGAGAAACTCAGAGGCATGCAAGAGTCTGGGGACACAGTAGAGCACAGGTCCAAACATTAGTTTGATTAGGAGATAAAACACGAGTAAATGTCTCGTGTCATTCCTGGTGCAGTCTTTACCATCATTGAAGACGTCTCTGGGTTGGTAGCCCTGTTCACCAGACTGGTTCTGTTTATGCCTCCTGGGCCTTTTGTGTGTTATTGCTGGACTCATGTTGCTGTCTGTGGACATGGGGCTGCTGGGTCGCTGGTGCCGCCGCCCTGAAATCATCACACACATTTAGCACAAATGTTGTTCTTGCTTATTCAGTAATGAACATTTAAGGGAAATCTAAGTTGATAGAGAAATACCTAAATTTAAAACCATGTTTTCAAGGTCCTTTAATATTGTGACAAATAGTCCAAGGTAACTCATTAAAATCTTTTTTCAAAAATTTCGTTGATAGTGTTTGGAAAACTACCATGCCATAGTTTCCACATTCAGTCAAGTCATTAAAGTCTGTTATAAAGTGGCTACCCTGAGAGATTCGTGGGTATTTTTAATTTTCCGTTGCAGCCATGCAAGCAGCTCAATGAGGCTGTACTCAGGCACAGTGGTGCTTTGAGAAAAATACTAATATCAGCGTACTAACATGGTCACAGTGGCAGTGATGATGGCATTAGATGGATTGTCAGGGAATCACTAAAGTTATTATGATTCATTTTGTATAAACTTCACTATCTACACCAAATTTCATAACCGTCCCCCTGATACCTGTGGAGATATAGAGCCATAAATGTCAACCCACATTCCAATCCAATTTAAAGATGTCAAGCAATTGTACAAAGTAAAAGAAAACTGGGACATAATGGTGGCACTCTGAGAAAAGTTGGGGCAATCACTACAGTCATTAGGATTCATCCTCCAGGGATCTTGAATACCTGCATCTAATTTCAGAGCAATTGGTACCAAAATTGTTAAGATATTTCACTCAAATTCAAAAATGCCAACCTCATGTTGTGTAAGAGGAAAAGTCAAGGGATAACTAAATTTAACACCTAGACTTCATACACTGGGAACCATTCATGGAAATGCTTTCAATACAGTAGTTGTCTTGATATTTCAGACTGGACCAAAATGGTGGAACGAATGACAGACCGGCATTGCCATCCCTACAGCCATGTCACCGGTGTAGCTAATATGTATAAACACAAAATAGCCTTCTTACCTGACTCCTCTGGATATCTGCACATACGCAGGCCTACAATATCCCGCGAAGACGCTACTGCCTGGTTGAAGTCGCCATCTGTAAAGAAGGATCCTTCCGAAGTGCTGACAACACTGGACCTGCCTGATGAGATGTTGTCCTCAGATGCTGAGCCCCAGCTGTTAACCATGGACCCTGTGACTGACCTGTCCAGATCCCCCGTGCTGGAGGCTGGGGTCTGCTCCAGGCCATGGAGGAGCAGCTTGTGTGGAGAGGGGTGGTGCAGCTGGTGTTTGTGCTTCGGCCGGTTGTGTTGTTGGCTGTAGTGATTTTCTGCGAGCTCTGCGTCTGTCTCCTCCTCCTCGTCCTCCTCCTCATCCTCTTCTTGCCCATCAGTGTCCATGCAGAGGGGTATGGAGCTGTAGGTGTGTGTTGGGGAAAGAGGGTGGGGGTGGCTGGTGCTGTGTTGGCTGGAAGGTGCATTAAAATAAATCTGTGCAGTCTTGTCACAACAAAAAAAATTTGCAGCGTCATAAAATGGTTGAGCACAGTGCCAGTAAGGTTTAATCCGGTTACCTGAGGTGCTCGGTTTCATCTTGCAGGCCATTGCTCAGGTCTCCCTGCGATGGTGTGATAGGTGGGTGACTATAGGACGCTTCAGTAGGGGATGAGACTTTACCTCTAACTGGTGGAGCAGGGCAGCCTTCTATTCTCTCCTCTGGATAAAAACTGATAAGAAAAGGACAACTGACATGAGGTAATCAAGGCCGATACTGATACTGATTATTAGTAATCAAACAGACAGATGACCAATGTTTGGAAACAATATACATTTGCATTAAAATTAAAAATTTTAGTGTCAAAATTCAGAATGAGCATTTATGGAATTCAACTAGGTACAACTTATTCAAGTATTTCATTTTCTTCCACTCCGCAACATTTTACAGGCAAATATGGTACTTTTTACTCCACTACATTCATTTGATAACTTTAGTTAGTAGTTACATTGCAGATTCAGATTATGCAGATCACTTGTGACGTGTAAGAAATCAAATAGTGTTGTGGGTGGTAAATTGAGTGAGACCACAAATTGGTAAAGACAGAGAGGATGCTGCGTCATTTTTGAATTACTTTATTTTATCGGCAACTGGACGACAAAAAATAAGACAAAAAAAGATCTCTACAATTTGGTGCATATAAAGAGCAAAACTGCAAATTTCTTTTTAAGACCCACCGTCAACACTACCGGCTGAAGGAGCTATGCATATCTGTGCATTAGTGTGTACTGTATAGAAGTACATGCATCTTTTTCCCCATACCTTTTTTCCATGGGTAGGCTATACTCATCACAGTCGCAGGCATTAGCATGTGGAGGAGACAGGGCTTCTCCCCAGGTTACTGCATTATGTTTTGGGATCTTTGGCGCCCGAGTTCCCTTCTTTTGATTTTGACTGCCTGGGAAATGAGAAGAAAACATCAAGGTTATCACAGATGTATGGCTCGCCTCTTTAAAATTCACCACTGTGCAGTGTAGCTGTTGGCCTTACCTGAGGTGCTGCTGCTGCCTCTGTCTGAGCTGTTGTGTGAGCCTCCTGTGCTGTGATCACGGCTCTGGTTGTAGGGGATAGTTTTGGGATGGATCGTACCTTCACTCCCTTGTAGATTATCTGAAGACAAAGAGGCAAGCAAATTTTCAACATCTTTCTTATTTTCATATGAATGGTGTCAAATTCAACCGAAGTTTACCTTTATTTAACATGTTTTGCTCAAATATGTTGTACTGCATCTGTGCTGCCATCTCCTTTGGTATTGGAGGCAAGTTGGGGGGCTGTTTCCAGCAGGGTATGTCCAGAGGCTCTGCTGTAGCACCACCGGTGGCTGCCTTATTCTTAATGTTGGCCTGGATGAGCTGTGTGGTGGCGTACGGGATGGGTTCATATGTGGCTGCTGAATCTCCGCCTGGACTTGCATAGCACATGTTGGAGTTGGGGAACATTTTAATCTCGTTGAGCTTGTTGGAGAGGTTCACATCGCTGTAAATGGCTGTCTCAGAGCCAAGCTGCCCCCCCTGTTTGTTTTCTGCATGGTTTCCATAGTTGGCTATGCAGTCAGCTGAGGGGGAATATAAAACAAAGCAGCACATCACAGCAAGAACACAAGTCACAAAGCTTCAGCATTGCTTGAAGCGGTTTGATTTTTATTACACACACACTATGTATCTCAGAGGCTCCTACAGTACCTGAACTATGACATGAACTCAGTATTGGACTAACCTGGGCGGCTGTATGTTGTCATGTTACTGTCACTGGTGCCATTGCCATTATTGCAGCAATTGATGCTGCAGTCCTTGTGATTGGCACATGCATTTGGCCAATTGTCTGGCAGCCACAGCTGGTTTAGAGGCTCACCCATGCCGAGAAGGCCAGGTCTGCAATAAGGAAGGCCACAGGGCTGTCAATCAATCTGTTCTCATATTTCTCTGATGAATGAGCATGGATGCCATGTGCTTCATCGTTTAGAGCAGGAACACACCTCCCCCTAGTGTTTCATTGACATAAGTGCATTTCTCCTGTTGGTCTTTATTTAACACAAAGGAACAAAAATATCACTCACCTGCCAGCACTGCACGCAGACTCTCCTCTTTGATATGCGACTGCAGAGAGAAACAGGAAAACATTAAACCTTGATGAGCTGTCAAAACGAGGAAGTGCCAAAGGCAGAGACAAACCATGAAAGAACTCTTAAGTCAAGTCTAGACTTACATCAATACATGTTTCCATCAATAGGGCACAAAGTCTGGCTCTATGGTTTAATGTGCATGAAGACAGCACAAATAATTGCCTGTTCCTTTACTGATCTCAGCATATCTTCACACTGTTTCAGACAGTTTTTCCTCCACCACCAGTAAAACATCAAACAAATAAAAATTCTTCTGTAGAATATGTTCTACATTTTCCTTCTGTGATCAAATGAACCTAAACTAGGGAGCAGGTGTGCTTGGCACTATATCGGCATATAAATGTTTATGCAAAAACAAAAAAAGCTTTATTATAATCAGCAAAATCCATAATTTGATTCAACAAATATATAGACAAATATATATTTACATGCTAGTACTACAATAATGTAGTTTTATTAGTATTAAATCACTTTTAGCTCATATTCTGGTGTTTTGCTTCATTTAATCACATCTTCACTGTGTTTTTGCTCGCTGCACTCTGTGCTGAGATGTTTGTTAAATCCCATTTATATGTTCTTATAGCTTTGTGCCATCTTTCAGCTGTGCATCCATACCTTTCCATTTCAAAAAAAAAAAAAAAGGCTGAATTGCACACATCAGTTCTTAACAATACTTCAAAGAGACGGGATGCGATTTGATCTCGGAATGTTTGAACTGAATAAAATATCATACCTTTAATAATTTACTTGCCAAATACATAAAATATCACAGACATAAGCAGATGAAAATTACTGTACGTACCTGTAGGTGTAAAAGTGAATGATGGGACTGTATAGACAGACAAAGACAGGAAAGGGGAGTAAGATGAGCATATTAAAATCATTAAATAAGCGTTACTCTCGTAGTACCTACTGCTATGTTTAGTTATTCACACTATGTGGTTTTGTTGAGTGTATGCATGTACTGCACTCTCTGCTGTGTGATGATCTCTTCATGTGAGAAACCGATGTGTACAAACATTTAAATAACCACATGCCACCTGCCTTACTGCTGCCTCTGTCTTTGATATGAGTGTCCAGGTGAGGGTTAATGGGGTTGACAGGCAATCCGAGAGAGGGGTGGAAAATAACAGTTGTATTGTAGCAGCAGACATGGTAGTGGCAGGTTGACAGGTTTGTGCCTGTAAGAACTGTGCTGTGTGGAGGAAATGACACTCGACAAATGAGCGTCGAAAGGTCAGCCTTTGACTGTCTGCATCGTCGCAGTTTCTAAAGTGTCAAAGGAAGATTATTCGAGTATTTTTCACCCTTTGATGTGATGTGCTTATCACCCTCCCTTAATATCAATGAGATGAAGACTGAAATGCTCTTTAGTGTGGTGGCAATATGTCATGGCTTGATCCCATCTACAATCAGAATGACCTTCAAATGTATCCATAAAAATTAACATGATGAACCTGTTTTCCAGACACTCGGCCTATATGGTGAGCATCTTGAACATACATACATCCATCTATCTACCTTTCTAAAATACACACACAACAGAGAAACACACACCCTTGCGGATGCCGGTGTAAGTGCTGCTGAGGCCACTTCTCTTCTTGCGGTGACGATAGAGCCACACGCTGAAGATCATGAGGACCAGCCAGCAGGTGGCGCCAATGCCAGCAATAAATGCCGGTTGCCTCACCACATCTGAGATTTGAGACAAAGTGTCTCTTTCCTCACTGATATCCATCATCTGGCCTGCAGAGTCTAAAGAGTAAAAAAGAGAGAGAAGTTATTGCATGTGCATGAAAACAACAGCAATACCGTGCAGACTGAGGAAGATTTCAGTGTGTACCAAAATGTGGATGCAGCAGCAAAGATGCAAAAGCTTTGTTAAAAATCTGAAAAGCTAAGTAACAACAGGCAAAGCACAATTTGATTGAAATGTATTGTGAAAAAGAGTCTAAGAATCATTATAGAAGTTTTGACCCTGAGGTACTGTCTCTGTTTTTAAACCTAGTTTTGTGACACTTTACCAAACAAACACTTTTTGGGATAACTCTCACCTAACTGAAAGAAAGTGGCGTCACTCCTGACCCCAGGTCCAGCACCATTGCTAGCCGCAACCTCAACGCTGTAGCGAATTCCCGGTGCCAGACTGGGAATGAGCACGGAGAAGGTGGAGCCGTCGACCGACTGGTTTACGTGGTAACGACTCTCATTACCCAGGCACCAGATCTGTGAAGAGAAGGTGAGGAGGAGACGAGATGATGACGGTTGCCTTAGGGGACGCATCGGAGAACACACAAATTTTCCATTTCCATTTTAACTGGGATACGCATGATTCAGAGCATGAGTACAAGACAGGATGGGGAGCCTTCTTTTCCTACCTTGTACTCCTGAATGACTCCAGCCTCTCCCCGTTGTGGAGGCGGTTTCCAAGCAATGAGAATGGCTGTCCCGTTGGCGTCACTCTTTGTCACTGTGACGCCCTGTGGTGCTCGACTTGGGGCTAAGAGGATGAAATATACAGTTTACCACGCAGACATAAACACAATCTCATCTGATGCTGTAAGCTTCCTAGGTATGGTCTGCCCACTATAAAAAGTGATACCTGGCTTTTGTATCGTCATCCAAATATACAATTGAAAAGAAAATTACAGCAATGTTATTCAATTCAAGTTTCATACTGTAGAACAAAAGTTTTCATTCACCTTCTTCCAATGTCCTGACCACCTTCACCTCACTGTCAGCCCCCTGGAACTCATCAAAGAAGGGACGCACTTTGAACTCGTAGATGGATCCTCTCTTCAGCTGACCGATCACCACCCCGTCTTCCCGTGGGGCACGTACCTCCATGATGCTCCACTGCCCCTCTGGCTGGCCGTGTTCAGCGGATGGCCTGTAAAACACCTTGTAAC
The DNA here is from genome assembly GCA_037974645.1 of Hollardia meadi. NCBI lineage: Eukaryota > Metazoa > Chordata > Actinopteri > Tetraodontiformes > Triacanthodidae > Hollardia > Hollardia meadi. Next base: position 8,294,994 of record JBBPCS010000226.1, read on the forward strand.
CCTGGATGTACGAGGATTGCTGCTCGACCTAGTTGAGATGTGGAGATACAGTATAAACGTGCTGCATAAATGTCATAACACGTGACTGAGACATTTTATGATCATGAGCGACTAAACATCTGGGTTTGAATCAAAGAGATGTGTTGCTGATGTGATGGACGTACTGTAGCTCTTGTTACTGTAATGCAAGTGAAGTCTGAGCTTCACATTAATATCTGAATGGGATTTAAAACAACATACATCTTGCGTGAGAGTGAACATCCTGCAGGAATGATCTGTTAAAACTCAGTTCATTCCCTCGGCCTTTAGGGTGATACGGATTAACATTTCCTCATATCTGTGAATTCTCACTGTAAACCACAATATGAGGTCATTAATAGCTTCCCCTCAGCATGGTTCTGGTTAAAATCAAGCCGCTTTCCATTTCGACCACATACTGTAATTATGAGAAAGGATACCTTAAAAGATTTCTGTGGCGCAAAGCCGAATGTATCACACCAAAGATAAATTCACTTCTCTGTGCAGTGGATTTATTGTCATCATGTTTAGAGAGAAAACCAAATGGAATTTCAGCATGAAATGAATCTTTTTAAACGCTTCAACTTTAACACAAGTCAGTTTTATCCTGGATGTATCCCCTGAACTATTTAGATCTCTACGTTTCACTATATCTCTGTAAGTATATTTGCGCATTCATCACTGAGCTCTCACCCCTTCATGTTGATTGGAAGAATAAGGGAAACATATTAGAGGGTAAAACTCTAAACTGCTCTAGAATCATCCCTGATAAAAGCATGGTCAGCTTCAGACAGATTTAATTTAAAGTGATTTAGTTTAAAATCACAAACCCTCGGCTTTTACATCATTTGTAAATGTATGCTATGTGTTTACATTTTCTGCTAAAATTGTACATTTGATCTTTTCCCATATTTACATGTAGTAAAAAAAAAAAAATTGACTGTGTGCAGGACAGTCATGGAAGTATGGTCCCCTCACCATCCACTGCACCCTGACAGCAGAAGATGAAAGGACGTTTGGTGTGTACAGGTGGATGACCACGTCTCCCAGCTCCCTCTGGATGTGACGGTGATCCACTCCCGGCATGGTGGTAGTGCTGTCTGTTGGTGCAAACGAAGAGAAAGAAGTAAAACAGCAACGGTGACACATTGATTGATGCAGCTTCTCTGCAGCTTGAATTATATCTAGTCAATAGGAAGTAAAGCACCCACACTGACCCTGTGTTCTCACAGAGTTGGAGATTGGACTGGGGTCACTGAGGCCATAAGCATTCACTGCTCTGACCATAAATAGGTAGACAGTAGCAGGCTTCAGGTTCCTCAGGACAAAGTTCTGTGTCTTTATATGCTCAGCGAGGGTCACCCATCTGCTGCCTAGAGTATAACTGCAGGAAGAGGAAACGATAAACACACAGATACAAGGCAAGTTACATCAGATGATAGATGTAATATTTAGTCAGTAGTTAAAACATGCGGGATACTCCATATGTCTAACCTGAATGCCTCAATTAGGTACGATGTTGGTGTTGCGCCAGAACTGGGGTTCGATTTCCACATCACAGTGACAGAAGTACGGCTGATGTCAGTCACCTCGGGTTTAGATGGAGCACTGGGAATCAGGTTAGGGTCTACTGGGTGGCTGGACTGAACAACAACTCCAAACTCTGCAGAGACAGAAGAAGAACGCCATTAAAGTAAACAACACAAGTCTCTTTATTAACAACCTTTATCTAATTTTGTGGAACCTACCCTCCACCTGCAAGTATGCTGTCCAGGAAGCCTCTCCATTGGGACTAGAAGCAACACAAGTGTAGAAGCCTGTATCTCCCAGCTGAGGAGAGGAAGTACGGATATTAGTGCGTTGCCTTGGCTCAGTGTAGTCGCTGTAACCTCTAATTACAAACTGCTGTATTTCTTCATCCCTTACCTTAGTGTAGCGAATCTCCAGTGATCCTGTGTCTGCTATGGACATGCGGGAGTCCATCGGAGACAACACCGCACCATCCCTCTTCCAGTGGACTGTAGGCGGTGGAGAGCCAGCCGTCTGGCAACCCAGGACCACTGTGCTGTCCACAGGCACAGTCTGATTGAGTGGACCCTGCTTAATCACAGGAGGGGGATGGTCCGACCCAGCTAATAAAAAAGAAAACAAAAGAAGGGAAGTGAAGTGAAAGAATAATAATGTTTGAACACGTATGTTTTAAGTAGACTATGTAGTATTTCAAACAGTGTGTTCACACTGGAAACATTACTAATTTAAAAGTATCTTGGAAAATACCGTACACTGTCAACAGCATATTATGAAATCGGAAATGTTCAGAAAAGATCAAAGTTATGAAGAGACAGGCAGAAATTAAAAGTAAGAAAGATGAAAGTAGAGGAAATGAACATGAAATGCTGCCAAAAAAAACCCTGAAAAACCGATAAGATGTGAAAGATACTGAGAGGCAAATTGGTAAAAAGTGAACAATAGGTTTATGTGGCTGTGCAGGCAGTGAAGGAAAAAGAAATCAACTTTTCCCCTCCAGCGGAGGGCAACTAATCGTTCACTCGGTTCTGCTGGAGCCAACTCCAATCACAACGGCAAAGCCCAACTAATCACAATCCCACTTAGATAACAGAGCTCTCTTTTCTCTCTCTCTCTCTCTCTGCATTTTGAAACCTGGTGGTAGGGCTTCTAGATAAATAAATAAAAAAATACCCCCCCCCCCCCCCCAAAAAAAAAAAGAAAAAGAAAAGGTGATGGAAACATGCCTTGAAAAGTGCCGGAGGTAATGCGGACCAGTTATTTCCATACAAATGCACCACTCCAAATGGGGATGAGAGGAGTGTGGTGGGATGGAGAGAATTTAGGGGGAGGGGAGAGTAGAGAGGAACAGGTACAGGCGAGAGTGCTCTGCTATAGAGCACTGGAAAAAAAAATTACATAAAACATGACCCCATCGTTTTGTTTTTTTTTTAAATTTCCATTACCTGTAGAAGATTTTCACTGAGTGTATGCCTCAATGTGTAGATGCAGCAACTGTTTAATCCTGAGGCAATTGTTTTCATTCATTTATTTTATGTACACGATACAAAATTACCCAGACACATGTATTCATGTTCACACAGGTCATTTAATTGGGAGCTTGTCGACTTTACTGGTGGTGTGTAATTACTAGTATGGGCCTCCAAGCACATTTAAATTACTTTTTTAAACAATTAACACAGTTGTTTCATCACCTAGGATTAGCAGAACCTTAGACCAGATTCCATTTAAACGTGACTAAAAAACATGTATGTCAATATGTCAATCCTGCAGTCTTAATTCACAGAAATGTACAGTAATAGAAGACCAAATGTTTCATTAATGGAAACTAGAGGTAGAATGGATGTGTTTTTATTAAGATTATTTGATATTAAATCAGATAAGGCCAGATGCTCTTAACAGACGATCACCATGGAAACAGAGCATTTGAGCCCAATGTGCGAACAACATCTCCTGAAACCCCTTCCCTCCTGAAATTCCTCCCCTGACAGTTAGTAACCAAGGCCAACCACCACACCTGCAAAGGAGGGTAGCTCTCCCCAGCCTGCAACCAAGGCCAGTTTGTAGCCTAATACTCCTGCTCAACAAAGGAAAACTGCAGCAGCAAAGTAGTCTGTTTAGAACAAATAGAAAAAACACTGAATCTAGAAATGTGCTAAATATAGCACATTTCCCCCCCGGTCTGCCCTCCACCACTCCTTCCCGTTACTCACAGTCTGTGACCTCCAGCAGGGCTTTGGTAATAACACTGCCAGCGATGTTGAGAGCCTGGCAGCTGTAGAAGCCGCCATCGGAGTGTTGAACGTTGGTAATGGTCAAACTACCCGTCTGGGAGACAGAGAGACGGCTAAAGGGCTGAGGAGGCTGGTAAGAGAAGAGGAGACTCTGGAGAGGAGATAGAGATCACGGACTTAGAAATCCATTCGCTGGCTTCATTTGCACAGAGTATAGTGATTTAATGTGATAACAGACTGAGGGTGGTCAGTCTCACCTCACTTCCCTCCTTCTGCCAGAAGATAGCAGGTTGTGGGTTGCCAGTGGCCTCACACTGGAAGGTGACCATCCTGCCCACTGCCACCACCTGGTTCCTGGGGCGTATGGCAAATGCTGGGGGCACTGCAGAGGAAGAGAGGCCCAAATTATATGGCAGCCCGATACATTTCATCACTCAGCTTTAGATCATCTCAGCGTGTATTTAGCTGGAAAAATTCATTATTTACCTTTTTTTTAATGAAAAAACAGCAAATTTCTATTCATTTATCAACACATAACATAAATTACATACTGTACAGGTGGATGGAATTACAGTGCCCGATAGGACAATAACAGGGGCTCATGAGTTCCTGTTGCTGTCTGATGGTGGATGAGGGATGGATGACAACTTACCAGTATTGACTACAAGGGAAAAGACACAAAAAGAGCAGTGTGATGAGTGATAAAGGTAGGTACAGGGACATGGAACTACAATGATGCACAACAGTATTGGCACATGCTTGAATGAACACAAGAGAATTACAGGAAAAAAAGTGTCTACAAGTACATTATTTATTATTGTGCTCTTTCATTTTTACTATGGGAAGGATATTTCTTGTTTTATTTCCTTTCATTTTTATAATATTTCTGTCATGGTCACTTCAGTGCTATTGTGATTTAGTCTGTTTTCTTGTGTGTTCCTATTCTCCTGTGTTTCTTAGTGCTCCTCTGTCCTCCTGTCTGTTTATTTGTGTGGGTGTGGCCTTTCTCCTTCACTCTCCTTTTTTCTGCACACCTGTTCCCCATCAGCCTCGTTAGCCCCGCCCTGTTCCCAGTGTCTCTCCAGCCAATCAGCTCCTCCTTTGTTCTCTTGTTGCTTCACCTAATTCTCCTCACCTGAGTCTCTCTGCCCCTTCTCTCCATCTGCACTTCATTCCCTCGTCAGTTTAGTTTGTATTTGAGTCCAGTTTTGAGTCGAGTCATCTGTTTTGTTTGCCTGTCCCTGTGTTGCTGCACTGATATCTTCAATACATACTCAAATATTGATGCTGCCTGTCATCTCCTGCATTTGCTAAACCCGTCAACAAACGACAATGTCTCCCCCAGCCTGGTGTTTACATTCATGTTATCTAATTATTATTTTCCTACACCAAAATATGGAAAAGCAGAGGTGAAAAAAAGGAAAAGTGGTAATAATGATGATCTCACATTGGGATAACACAAATTCACCTATATGATTAATTTCATTTATATATGATTAATTAAGTGACCTTATTATGCTCATTTTCAAGTAAATATTTTTTTATTTCAGGTTTATACTAGAATATGTTTACAGGCTTTAATGTTCAAAAAACACATTATCTTCACCATACTGTCCAATGCAGCAGCACCCTATTAACCCTCTGTCGAATAAACACTCTCTTTTAGCTCCTGTCTCTTTAAGGCCCCCCTCCCGAAAAGCCCAAAGTAAACTACTAAGCCAGACTAGCCGTAAGACGAGCATTAAGCAAAATGTGACATAGTGACGTAACAAAGTCACGGAAGTAAAGGCTGAACTTCTGATGAGGCGTTTCAGGGGCAATGTTTTGCCATGGACTTTGGGCTTTTCAACTTAGCAGACCTTTTACATGCACAAAAAGATATGTACCACACTAAAGGTAATGGAACAGATTTCTTTAGATGCCCAAAACTCACATGAAAAAAACAAACAAAAAACAGATGTTAAAGGACAAGGCATGCTGTGTAGGCCCTATTAGACCCAGAAGACTAGTTGCTGGTTAAATCCAGGTGCATGTCCTCTAATGAGGACAAAAACCTGCGAGTGGTGAGGAAGGAACATTGTGTCTGGATAGAAAGGAGCTGCCTGGTGCTATGAAGGCATCTGCTCTACAAAATGTACACACAAACAACCATACATTTTTAAAATGAAAACTACTGTACATTTTGACCTCTATAAACTAGATTTATAGTGAAATGAATGGTTAGCTTACCAGTTGGTTTTGGAATTACTGTACAAGGATGACTGCGGTTATTGCTCAGCATTTGTGTGCTCAAAGAATGTCTTTCTAAAAAGTAAAGCATGTGATTTTGCATTTATCATGTTTATCATGTCGGCTACTGTATGGGCAACGTTATTGATTTATGTAACAGTTTCTCCCACGTTAATGTCTGAAATAAATCATTTAGATCATTCCACAACGCCGTGCAACAGTGCAACGCTAAAGAATCATTTGATCTCATGCAAACCTTACAATGCTTACAAAGCTCCTTGGCCTGCGACATCTGTTTCAAATAGTAACTGTTTAATATTAGCCAAACGTTCCACGTCAGTAAAATGATTCTGTGGTTAGGACGTTAGCTATGATTGAGCCTTTTTTAGCAGAGAGAGTATTTCTTTCTTAATTTAAATATAAAACATATTCACTTACATAGCCCTCTGTTTCCTCCCACAATACATCTCCTACTCATCTGCCAGTTCTTCCTGGCCTTCTCCATTCCCTGCCCACATTAGCTATGGTCCCCCTTGATGCTCGTTTTCTCAGGGTTTTTTTGGAGGGACAGGAACACAATGTAATTGGAATCATGTCATTTCCCAGCATGCAGCCAACCCTGCCTTTTCTTTAATTAAGTCCTAGTGTCCTCACAGTCTGCGTCACCCACTGTGCCACTGCTGTGTGGGTGTATATACTGTATATATACTGTACAGCTCCGTGTGTGCAACACCGAGGTGTCTCACTGCTCATTTCCTGTCACTACTTTAAGAACTAAAGGGTGTCATTGTGGCAGGAGAGCTCAGAATCCATTTTCTGTGGTCGCATAAACGTTTACATTGCATGCTCTTCTCAGTTTATACATGAGATTACTATGAAACTCTATCACAGACGAACTGCTGCAATGTCCTATACTGCTTGTTATTTAGAATTGAGTCTGCTGAAGACATTATATGACCTCAAAATACACACACACACACACACACACACACACACACACACACACACACACACACACACACACACAAAAACAACAACCCGGGAGATAATTCTTCCTGTCTGTACTGTCTTGAGAGGGACAGCAGCCTGAGGCACAATAATGAAAACTAGGTCTGGTTAAAAGGCAAGGTGAAAGTCACTGCCAGGATAATTTGCGACACTACAAGACAGGATTTGTTCTCCAGTTAGGCTAGAAACAGCTGTCTTGCAAAAGAAATCTCTGAAAAACATATGTGAACGGTATACAGAAGGAGGGCAGTGCCACAGTTAGAGGATACGTCATGTGAGTGGGTGAGGGGTTGTACTGACCGTGCACAGTGAGCGTGGCGGATGCTTCCGACTTTCCAACCATGTTTTCCACCACACATGTATAGGAGCCCTCATCTGAGGAGGTCACTTGGCGAACAATCAAGGTATGGTCCTCTAGGATTTCAAATCTGTAGGCAGGACGGACACCCACAATCAAGAGATGAAAGGAAAAGTTGAAACACTGTATTTGCATGGTCAATTAATGTGTGGGCCTTTGTGGATTACCTGCCCTTAGGCAGGTCAGAATCATCTTTCCTCCAGCGGACAGTGGGAACAGGGTCTCCTTGAACAACACAGTGGAACTCCACACTCTCGTCTGCCAACACCACCACACTGCTCGGCCGCTTCACGAAGGTCGGGCGCTCTGGAAGCCAGCACAAGCACCAATATAATCATCATTGTCATGAATGCCATCAACCTCCCGACACTTTTTGTGTTATCGTTGTATTGATGAGAGCATTTATTTGTCTGTACTTTGTCAACTTCTTTGTGTAGTACTACCCATTAAAGTAGCTTATCTAAACTTCACTGTGCCAAGTGTAATAATGTTTTGTTTGTTGTCTTTCGATTAAATGTTTTATTTTGTTTGCATAGTTTTATAATACCATTGACTTGATGCAAGGAATATGGCAAAAATAATATTTACTCTGGAATTCATTTGCTAGATGTGAGCACAGTCAGTCGACTATCTGGTGAGGTAAACAAAACATTAAATACGTAAGAAGTAATATTTTACTTTAACAGAAAATCACTTTTCACTTGAACATCCGATCAAGTCATTTCTTATGCACTACTTGTTGAACAATATATTTTGACCTGTGTCAGCATTCAGCAGGATTATTCTCATAGCCTTGAATGGCTCCCTATACTCCCAACCTCCACCAAGGTCACCTAACCATGTGATACTGATAAGAGCTCTATTCTGAAGGGAAATGTCTGGTGGGGGATGGAGAATAGAGGCTGGAAACAGGCGTTTGGGATAGAGGGATGTTAGAGGTGACATGGGGAGCTCTTGTACTGAAAGGTTCGGTGGCAAACCTCCCCAAACCTGGCACATTGTAGTGCTGCCTAATCATAATCAGTGTAGATGGTAGTGCTGCATAATCAATGCAATTAATGGGCCATTATATCCCAGTGAACTGAGTGGATAAGTAGACTAAGTGAAGTGCTGCGACATGGTGAAATGCAATGACGAAGCCACAGATTTTACCTAGCACGGTGAGCTCCGCAATCTCGCTCTCCCTCTCTCCCACCATGTTGGTTCCAACGCAGATGTATTTCCCTGCATCGCTCTTCTTGGTGTTGGTGATCATCAGCTTGCCACTGCGAATCTAAAAGAAAGCACAAAAGATATTTGCACAGCTGTTTTAGCACAAGACCTTATCATCCATTTGAGTATTGTGCTCGTTAGTTACCTAATAATGCATAATAATACGGCCAAAATGTATAGATTTTTTGTGATTAAAAATGCATCACAGCTTAAGTTACCTTACTACCCTATCCCACCCACATATAATCACATCTTTGGTTCTTATCTTCCATTTTGAAGTATACATTTTTATGCATTTGATGGCAAAATAAGCAGTGCTTGTGTGCATCTGTATGCATCTCTTTATCTAAGGAACAGAATTTGCACTGCCTTTCAAGCTGCACGGAAGGTCACCCATTATGAAATTACATAATTCATATCTAGCGCTACATTAGCACAGAACTGTGGGAACAAAGACACTGCTGCTTTGTAGAGACCTTCCTCAGATGTTCAGTTCAGCCTAGTTTGCCTTTCCCAAACTATTTTACCTTCTCTATACTGATATCTGCACACACGCACAACAAAGAGCTGGAAGATATAAGCCCTCCATACTGTTTTCATTCTTTTCATAATCTCTCTACCATACACCCCCACAGGCCATGGTAGCTGTCTTTGACTGTGAGCTACTCTACTGATCTGCAGCTACTCAATGTTCAAGGTGATGCCAGAGCAGCAGTGAGCAGATGTGAACTGCTGCTCTGGTGTGAGTGCTGATTCGAAGACCTCAGAAACAAACACAAGGCCATTCCCTCCAGGCACCGGCTTCAATTAAACTTAGAACCCCTCCACCCCCCTTTTAATGATTTAAGATTTCCTACTCACTCTAAGCAAAGGAATGAGTCTATTCACACATGCCTGCCAGAGATGCACAGCCTGTAATAGCACAGTTGTGTTATTTGTAAACAGAGGTCAGAGGTCAAGGCTACCTACAGTGCTGTGTCCATGAAGCAGCTACACAGCACCTGGCGTAGTGAGCAGTCTCCACTAACCATGGATGGAATGCATCATTAAATTGATGCTACAGGGATGAAACCAACTGCTTTTTCATGTATTAGTCATCACCCTCCAGGCTAACCTTTCCGCCACAAACAGCTCATACTTTATACAACAAATAAATAAGTACCAAGACTGGCCAACCCGTGGCTGACATTCCAAATATGTTGCAAATGATGTGGTTTTAAGAGGACAATTTAACAAACTGTGGTGTGACTTGTGGTTGTTTGTACTTTTCATAGACAATGCCAACCGCTAGTAACCACAACGTTCAAGTGGGGGTCTTTGGGAGCCGGTATTGCAGATTCAGCCATTCCTGTCAGTGTTCATTGGATTAGGTTTGGATGTGCGGACTCGCATAAGAGTCAATGCAAAATTTTCCAATTACTTAAATGTCAGTGGATAGATCTTTTATTGGCTCATAATCTTTCCCATACTGCAGTTTTCTGTGTCATACAGCACTAATATTTTCATTAAATGCACAACCATATTAAAATCAGGTGACTGAGCTCACCCAGTTGAACCCTGGATAAAGAGATTTGTGTCTTGTGAGTCTATGTAATAACTCACTTGATGAACCAGTGTTGAATTTTGAGACAAAGCAATGATGCCCGTAAAGTAGAATACTTTACGGGCATCAAGGACTGCAAATATGATCCTGCTCTGACCAATGTTATTGGCGAATATTATACTTTTGCTCTGCAACTTTTTGCTGGTGCACGAGTAACTTTAAGCAGCTGGTTAAAAACCAAGCTCTTTTTTTATTTCCTGGACTGACTGCACCTCATTTTTTTGTTCCATTGCAAAGAAATCCAAATGTGGTTTGTCTATCGTCCATCTCGGACACTGGCACAGAGCAGAAATGAAAGCTGAGGTTGCAGCGTTTTCTCCCTCTTCTCCACATAGCCTTAGATGCCCTACAGGCAAACACACACACACACACACACACACACACACACACACACACACACACACACACACACACACACACACACAC
>JBBPCS010000226.1:8307949-8318981 GCA_037974645.1 Hollardia meadi
GTGTGTGTGTGTGTGTGTGTGTGTGTGTGTGTGTGTGTGTGTGTGTGTGTGTGTGTGTGTGTGTGTGTGTGCATGTTGATTGATTGACTGATACAATCTTATAATTCCAATAGCAATCAGGTTACACATCTGTTTTTACTATCGTGTGAGGTCCAAATGTCTATAGGATCTAAAAGCCCGAACCATTTCCCAACGATTTGGTTAAAGATTTATTTTTGGTTGTGGCGTTGGAGTTAGTGTAAGAAATAAGACAAGGAGAGATAAGGGTTAAAAGCAGAGGAGGCTTATGAAGGTTAGTGAAGAATGTTCACACAAGTGTGCATGTTTTTGTGTGTATGTGAACAAGGAAATGCTAGCTCATGTTGGCATGTTATACTATTGTGCTGCTTAAGCACATAAATAATCTGGAACATGTGGTTGTTAAACCGACTGTTTACCTTATCAGAAGGGAAAACGCATCTGCTTATTATGTTATAATAAGAAATTATGCATGCCCAAGTAAAAGCTTACACATATGTAAGCACTCTGATTCTGAAAAACCTAAACTTTGCTAAGGCAGTTCTCAACAGCCTTGAATGCCTTTTCCTGTCATCTATTAGCTCCAAACTCTTCATATATTTTCTGCCCATCTGAAAGCTTATTCTGACAAGCTATACTCTGTAGGAGTGATGCAGCTGACAACACTGTCTAACTCTAAAGTCATTGGCGTTTGCAAAACCAGGCTCCTTTTGACAGATCTATACATTTTAAATGTCGCAGGCTGATTAATTAAATGTGGCAATGACTGCCCGTTGAAAAATGACGCAGAGGACAAGCACCACAAATTAAATCCAACACAAGAACACATAAAAACACAAACAGATTTTTTTTCAGATTGCAGAATCATTAATATTTCTCCTGTATCTCCCAACTCAACTTTTCCTTTACTTTCATCGTGTTTTTCCTTCTCTTTCACTCTTGCATCTGCATTTTAAGGATTTGTATGGTGTTATGTTTCTCTCTTGTTATTCTCACATCATTATGTGTTTATTTCACAAGTTGCGCCCGTGTGAATTTCACAGATTTTTCAAAGCCATTCAAAGCATGTGGGCACTGGCTTCTAACAGTGAAACCCACCTCTAAAGCCAACTCGGCTTGCATTTTTAGCTGGAGCTTTACACCTCTCACTCTCTTCTTTTCTCCCTCTATCTGATCCCTCCAGATGAGAATCTTGTAGGCCACTTCAAAGCATCAGCCCTGGGCCTCACTGCCCTGGATCTGACAGTGTCTGACTTGTTGTTAGTCCTCTGGAGCCTGAGCAAGAGCTTGAAAGGCCCACTGCAGCCAAGCTCCAATAATCCTCTCTTCAGAGTCCAACTGGACCAAAAAAGAACACAATCTAACCCCACGGACAGAGGCAGAATGGGGAACACACAGTAATTTTATCACACTATTGTCACTTTTGTCAATTCGGTCAAAACTAACCCTCCCTTTTCACTCTACTTACATACTGCATGTCCAACTATTTTGGTCCAGAAATCGCTTGCACGTCCCAAAGTCAACATCAACATTACTGCAAAAGACTTTAATATGTTATAGCTAAGATTTGCCAAAAGCAGGACAACAGCTGTGCGTGCTTCTGCTTCCAAATGCCCGTTTTGAGCTAACTGACAGATTTGAGGAAGAAGAGAGTAGAACACATTTCCAAATCATTAGTTTGATGTGTTTTATATTTTCACATGTTCTGTAATGTTCTGTAAAGCAGAACACAAATGAGATGAGGGAAACATGTCACGGTGTGTACGTCACTGCTAGCTTGAGGAGTAAAATATTAAGAATGCAACCATTTTTTTTAAACAGCAGGGTCTAAGCTTGATAAGCATAATTAGCTACCTGTACTACATAAAAACTACAGTGTCATTTGTGAGAAAAATAAAAAGAAGGGACTTAACTCTGATGTTTTAACAGTAGATTCAGATGCAGTCTTCAATTGCCAAAGTGTATTCTCTAAAGCCAATTAGCTTAGCATACAGTAGCGTAGAAAGAGGAGGAGAGTTAAACTGCCACTGTCCAAAGGGAACAAAAAACATCTCTGACGCTCTCCAACATGTTTTAGCAAATGTTAGTTTTCCAAACCAGAAGAGGTGAGCATCCACAGCGACAGAGTAGGCTTCAATATGAGCTACAGGCTACAGCAACTACAGTCAGAGCAGCCCGTTCTCATGCCCATATCGTCAGATATCGACGTTTTGTCGTGGCCCTTCGCATCCCATCCAGACGCACAAGGTACCGTTTGGCGTCAGGCAAGGACGCACAAGGGTTTAACGTACCAGCAATGTAAAGCCGTCAGTATCAGTATCAGATGACTTCAGCAGATGATGTAGCGCAACGTACTGTACTGGCAAGAGGGGTGGAAGTCGGGGTTGAGTGGAGAGACCGGAGTTTGCGTCCCATGTGAAACTAAGCATCACCAGTCATTTCCTGAACGTAACCAAGTAGGTTTTGTACCTAACCAAACGTCACCGTTGTTTTGTACCAAAACTTAACCAAAGTAACGTAGACCTTGCGCAGGGTGCTAGCCTTTGCGCATTGCTTCGAGACGCTGAAGAGAAGGCTTAGTGCGTTGGCCACAGACGCCAAAGGGCCCTTTGTACGTCAGGGAAGGCTGAACGTGTCGTCCAGCGACGCCAAAGGGTACCTTGAGCGTGTGGATATGACGAGAAGGGCGCATGACAAAACATCGATACTGTATGCGACAAGCTGGGACGAGAACGCGTTGGTCAGAGGCAAGCACATCAACAGTGTTTGTGTAATTACTCTCACTGCCAGAAGGGGGTGACAGAAATTCCGCACTGCAGGTTTAAGTTTTTTAAAAAAAGAAAATGTTAAATAAATAAACTGTTTGGTATTACTTAATATACAATTCAAACAGTAAAATGTGACTGTCATTGATTGAATTTCATTTAACAGGCACTCTATTTAAGCATTATTCAAAAGTATTCACTGAATACGAAAATAGTCTTAATCCTTTGGAAACCCGTACATTATTAATGAATACATGCACGCACTTACTTATTCAAGTATCTCATACAAGCTGGCCTCCTCCAAATTGTTCAATAGTGAGAGGAGAAACATTAAAACTTCACTTAAATGTCTAAAAAAAAAAAGAAGAGAGGCAGAGCACTGACTTTGTCTCTAAAATGACTCCCCATACTGCCTTATTTATTCCTTACATATTGTTTATTGTTCATAGTGTGACTATTTTTCTTATATTTCATCAGGCCTTGCCTTGATATGCAAATACTAAAATGGAAAAAAAAATATGCTGGAAAGAAAGCAAATGCTGGAATTATGGTTCCGTCTCAGTTCCATGGCACTCTGGACTGAAACCACACTAAATCACATTATTCCAGGAGTAAGAAGTAATGAGTAAAAATAAGTACTGGCATCTATTACACCGTCTTGAAGTCTTAATGTCTCCCAGTACTTTTCAGCTAAAAATACAAACCAGCCTTCCTTGACTAAAATACCCCAGAGCACCAGCTTGAAAATATATAAATATGATAAATACCTAAAGCTAACCTTAAACATAAAGCAATCGTCCAACCCCAGCAGATATAAAATCCTTGACTTTCTCACAATCTATCTACTGACCTCTCCCTACCCCCTACCTCTCTGCTTCTATCCATCTCCCCTCTTCTCCTCCTCCTCCTCCTCCTCCTTGCTCTTACAGAGCCGCAGTCTGGAGAGACAGAAAGCTGCAGGAGAAACAGCTGTTCCACAGAAGAAAAAAAAACAACAAAATGTGCTGCTCATGTACTCAGCTATATATATATAGCTGGTCATATAGATCGAAAAAAGACACACGCTCACACAGGAGGTCCAGTGGGCCCTGTACCCCTTTACAAGCACATACCAAAGCCAATAACATAATATGAACTGCAACCAAGCAAATCCAATAAAGATTGAAGGTCCTCCACATACAAATTAGGATGCATGCATTAGCTCTGTCTCATAACTATGCCACATGAGATTTGTAGAATAGCACGGTAGAATCCAGAAGACGCTGCACAAAGGAAACAAAAATTCCTTGGCTGTCCTCCCCAAGCTCCCTTATTCGAATTTCATTTTCTGCAAAGAAATCATTACTTCCAAAAGTCCCAGGGCAACCAGTTTTTTGTTTGTTTTTTTGCATGCAGGGCCATGAATCAATCTTATGTTTGGTGAGCCAATTAACTCAACATAGGGGTCATATTTTTGGGTCGAATGTTACACTTCAACATTCTCTCTTAGATGTTAAGAACCTTCCCCAGTGTGCAGCTCTGTCGGGCCGCGACGTACATCTTTACTGAAGACGTGTAAGGAATCTTAGCCCAAAGTTGACCTTTGCTCTCTAGTTTTATTTACTTTTATTTTGTAAAAACGATTGTCACTCTATCTGTGATAATTAACTACCCATTTCTTCTCTTCTTCAACCCTTACATACATCGGCATAGAGACAGAAATAACCCTGCTACACATGCTCACAGTACAAACAGAACATACATTTATCCAAGTTGTGCTTTTAACTATATTCATATTTACAATTGTCTCATATGTTTACTCATTTATGCTTTTTGTGCAATGGACGTACACACAACCTATTAAGAGACACTGCATTTGGACAGCGGTTTATGTGCACCATGATGCCTTGTGAGTGCGTGTGTAAGGATGGATGCACCGGTTCATCAGTTCTTGGATGTTCTGACACTCTAATCCCGTTGATGTACGTGCAGAACATATCACTCGAGAGGGGCAGACATTAAAACCAGCTAAAAGGATTGCGCAACCTCCATTTTAATCTCTTCTACTCATCCCATCCCTCTGTAAGAAAGAGGACACGGGGAAAGAGAAAGAGGAGAAGCACTGCTTAGAACGAGGAGAAGGCAGATACAGAGAGACATGACAGACATGAAGCAGATTAGGAGAATTAGTGAAGTGGCAAAAGAGCTGCGGGAAACGGCTCTGGTAAGGTTAGGAAAATTGTCAATCTCACAAGAGTGCAAAAGGTTTACTCAAAGTTCAAATTGTTGCCTAGTCTCGATTTCTCTCCTCTGCCTCATGCAAATAAAGCAAAACACTAAGCTCTATAATGACCAGGCTTAACGTGGGTGCTGTGAGTAAACAAGTGTGGCAGAGATCACAAAAAAAGAACTACATTTTCATCTCTAAAACCTCCTCGGTGTTGCCTTGTTTTCTTAATATGATTTATCTCACACATAGTTTTCACTGGAGCACATGCTGGTACAGTAAAAAGAAAACCAATCAAATGAGAATCAAATGAGAAAGGCGTGAAAAGAATTGCACAGACGTTACATTGTGTTTGGTTTTAGGCTTTTAACAAGCAGCACTGGGCACATCTTCATGAGCTGTAGAGAATTGTAGCAACTTCACTTCTTTGTGAGAGGTTGAGAAGAAATCGGGCCGGTGAGTTGTTAAACATTCATTCAGAGAAACAGACACACACACTTGCTCTTTTATTTATGGGATACATAGTGTTTTTTATTGAAAACATTCCCACACATAGGCTCATTTACTCTGGAGCAGACGACATAAAATGAGAGCACTCTGTTCTTGGAGATCTGCCTTTCAAACCAAATAATATATTTCACTGAGCACACCTGCTGTATATCAGTCATTTTTTTTTATAGTAAAGACCATACTGGTACCAAAGCGTAATGCTATATAAAGCCCCCCTATAGTCAAAAATGTGTTTTCCATCTTGTTGCTTCAGTTGAATGTTTGAGCGTCACAGTGTAGAATGATGTGTGTGCAGAGTCTGACTGAGTGTTTTTTTTTGCGGTCATTGAGAATCTGATTTTAGATGATTTGCGACATCACAATCAGTTTGGAAGCCAATCCTAGTCCAATATTCAGCATACACAAGTGTGATGTGGAAACCTGAAGCGTCCAGTGCACGTACACTGAGAATGGACTTTACAGTCAAGTACGAGACATCTCGGGCTTTGACTTATGCCTGGTGCAAGTGCAAAGCGGCTCACAACATCATTACTAGTTTCCGACCAACGCAGGTGTCATTTTCACGCCTAGTGCCCACATTGTGTAATCAGCAAATGTACTTGTGGCCATCTGTGCGCCCATGTGTGTGTTGGTCTTTAAATGAGTTGTGGTCAGGCGCATTGCTATCTTGAGGCAGGAGAAAGGGATTTTTCCTGTTATTTAAAGGGTGTACCTTCACAACGCGTGTACACTCTGCTTGTTACACACTGATGCAGGGATTGAGAGACTTAGAGAGGCTGCTTTCAGTAATTTTAAACATTTCCATGCGCACAGCGGTAATGTCACTGCAGCAAATATCAAGGGACAATTCAACAAAACTAAGTTATAAACTTGGCAGGACAAAAACTCTCCAGAGGAAACAGAATTAAACTTTAAGCTTTACTCCAAACAATTTTACAGAACCTGGACTGTGTGTGATCTTTTGGATGTGTAGAAGAACGGAGAAGTAATTAACATTAGATCCTGACAGGCCCTGTCGGCGTATCAGGAGATTTAAATAATCAATGAATTTAAGCTGTTGTGTGTAAATGTGCACTGGTCCCGGAGACACACGTATCGTTTCTGCTTCTGCAGGATCGCTGCAGGTAATGTTAAATTAATATTTCCCTCAGTAATGATGTATTACTTCATCCATCTGCATCCCATCTGCTTCTAATCAGAATGATATTTCTTATGACCTGATCTACGGACTGCAGCTGCCCTCCTCCTCCTCAGTTAAAGATTGGTGCATTTGTTCATATGCGGTCAAATTGAGGTGTTGATGGATGGGAGGAGTGGGAGAAGGCGGAGGAAAAGGGTCCACCAGCCAAAGACCACATACCTGTCCCTCACTGAGAGATTTGCTGCTGTTTAAATAGCAATGCGACATGTGCAAGCGCACCTGGCTTTTAAAGGAAATGGTAAATGACACTGGTTTAATTAATGTTTCACCCAAAACGCACCTATGAATAATTAGGGGACTTAATACAACCTCTTTGCGCCTTGCACCCTACTTTGCGCCCAGACTATGTGCTGTTTAACTAGAAAAATGGAGACGGACACACCCTCAATGTACTTGTGCCATGGACTTTAGACTGTGCACTGTAGATTGTTTAAATAGGGCCCCCTGTATCCAGCAGTTAAAGGAACAGTTCATCCAAAAATGAAAATTCTGTCATTATTTACCCACCCCCATACTGATGGAAAGTTGGGTGAAGTTTCGCTGTCCTCCTTCTTTTAAATGTGATGTAAAAAAAAAAGAAAAAAAAGAACAACTGCAAAAGACATATAGCTCATCAAGCGTAATCTGGAGAAGCTCACACTTTTCTAAGCTTAAATCTTAACTACAGCTGCTAAGCGGATAGCGTTAGTGGGAACCCCCACAGTGAAGATTCTGTCTCACAAGAGGGTGTAAATGATTTATTTTCAAATCAATTTTGAATCTCGGGGCTTCCTGAGACTTGGATTACACCAGACAAGCTGTATGGAGCCATCAACATGCAGATTTGAAGATAATAACTGTATTGGGTGAACTATTCCTTTAAACTTGTGAAATTAAGAACATCTCACACACACACTAGAGAATTTTTATGTATATATGCCTTAATACATGTGTGGAAGGTAAAAGTGTGGTATAAAATGTTCAACTGCCGTGATTCAACATTGTTGTTGCGTCTTGTACAGAAGCCCAGTGTCACATAATGATTATATAGTCTACGGTAAATATTAGAGGGATCATATCAGATTATGCTTAGATTTGAAACGACTTGTTCATGGCTAAATGTCAACACCTGATCAAACTTAGCCAGAGATGACTTCCACAAACCTCACAAATCCAATCAAAATATCTTTGGTTTATATTACTTCATAAAAAATAACAATTAACAAATTTATATTGTCTTTAACCAATCAGCTCTAAGCATGAAAGTTAATCTTAACCATACTAACCTTAATAAATTATAAAAACCATAACATATCTATATCTGCTGGGCTTTATGCAAGTAAACTAATGTATGCATAACCTAGTTATTGCTACAATTATTTGATAAGGTAATAAATTGGGTTATAGTATCTCAACTATAGCTATTCCTTCACATTTCTGCAACAATGACAGACTTCCGTTTCCAGTTTCAACTGACCTGTATGTCATTGGAGTGTGAAAGTAAACCCACAGGGCCTTTACTTGTTAAAGTCGGTGCCTTCTAATTAAATGCAATAAATGGGAAAAAAAATTAAATAAATTGCTCTAAATATCATCAGTGTTATATTATTTTCTTAAGCATCAACTGAGTAGACACAATCACTCAAACTATCCAACATGTTAATCAATTTTAACGACATTTTCCAATTAATTTTGCGAAGGTTTTCGCTATTTCATTAAATCAAGCTTCTACTAAGCAAAATAAATTAATAGAAAGTAAATCAGACTCAGGATGGCAGCTTAATCCATTCAATCATTCAGTGCAAATTCTATCTGAAAAGTGGTTCCTTCCTCGGGGCACACAATGCATGTGGAATGACACAGTTCTGTAAAACGTGTTAGAAAATTAAAGGTTACTGAAGGCATCAGGCAGGTTATACTCCTTTGTGTTTTCTGTGCAGTTGTTTGTTTGCAAGGACTGAGCACTTTATCAATGTTGTGATGATGAAATTCCATTGACTGTATATAACGATGGACGACATGAGAGCTCCCCAAAAAGTGAAGCCAAAACATCTTGATCGTCCCCCGGGTGGTGGGCGGCAGTATAGTTCATACCCCCCGCCCCCCCAATATTAGGAGATGCTTATTATCAGATAACTAAAAACTCAAAGTAGATGTCAAATAAAAAAGATGGTTTCTGTCATTTTAGGTAGCTCTTATAACACTGTTTTATGTTCAAGTGGTCATTTTTTCCTGATTATTTGGTCTTAATTTGTTATTTGATGCATAAAAAGGCGGGGAAATGTCATGATTGACAGCTTAACCCTGCTTGCAATTGAGTCAGGGAGGTGTATGTGCGGAAACTGGATACCACAGCTCTATCGCCCGATCACTCCTGCGCAGTCTCTGGCTCAAAATTGATGTCATCACCACCGCAAGATGGCATATTTTGGCTTCACTTTTATATATAATGAGAGGAAGTGGAGATGTGTCATCCATCATATATATAAGTGGTAAATTCATAGAACCACCACCTAAACAATATTAACTGTATATTGTAAACTCATTAAGCATGTCTTCTATTTTAAACGCCTGCTGCAAGGTTTAAAAACAAATGGCCACAATCTCCAGTCACAAAGAAGCTGCCCTACAATTATCCCAAACAAAACTGGAATTCCTCCTGGTGTGAGTGATAATAAGAGGCGAAGGAGCAAACAACTGAGAATGCTGGGTGGATGACACTAATGAGCGACAGGCAAGGGGACACAGGAGGTGTATGACAGGGTGTTGACAGTGGCAATAGAGCACAGGCAATACCTGGATATTGTTGAAGTCAAAGCACAATAACCCACATACTGAGACCTGTACTAACAATACCACCCCATTGGGACCTGACCTCCTGCAAGGAGATGTCTCACAATCTGTTCCTTAACACAAGCATTATTACATTTAAGGCCTGTTCCAGGTGTGATCCAATCCACTGACTCAATTGAGACAATCAAGACAGAAATTGATTTTATGATTTAAATCAGAGAAAAACTCACACACAAAAAAAGAAAAATAGGCTTGTTTGCACCGTTAATTGTGACATCAACAGCAGACACCTGAATCCTTTAGATAGCAGGAAGTGCACACCAACAAGCACGAGAATGGTACAAAACCAAATCAAGTCCTCTTCTTCTGAATAATGGAGAGAGCTGGAGGCAGCCGAAACGTGGCCCTTTTTCTCCAGGGCAAGAGTCCCTTGCATGAAAGCAGAGAAAAGCCACACACACACACACACACACCACCCTTTAACCCTCTCATTAGTGTAATCCTGCATGTGAAGAGTAAATTGTCATGAATAAATCCACTTAGAAGCCAGCGAATGAAAGACTTTCACTCTGAGATGGTTGCATTTCCATTTCAATAAGCGTGCCACGCTGCAAAACGTTGGCACTGTTTGACAGAGTAATTGGGAACATTAACGAGTAGATAAAATATGGTTAGCGGAGGGAAGCGTGTGTGCAAGTGAGTGTGTGTGTGTGAGAGTGTCAATTAATTTTTTTTTTTTTTTTTGCACTGACAGAAAACACATTTTTAGATTCTTCCACTAATAAGGCCAATGAATCCCCCCTGAAGGAGAGAGACTGTTCGACAAAACAAAAGAAGTGGAAGGCAGATAGCAGCCAGACCTTGAGACAAATGTATTCTAGTACACTGGCTCATAGAAACCTTTGCTTGCGTAGTATGACCTTAGTGATGGTGTTTGGAAAAGCTCCTTGGGCTAGGTTGAGTTCTAAATAAGCACTTTCTATGAACTGTACACAAAAACGCAAAGAGGGCCAAACATCAGGGTATGTGCAATTACACACTGCAGACAGAGCATAAATCTGCAGCTTAGTGGGCTACTCTTTGTTTAAATGAGTATCTACCCTAATTCCTACCTGGCCTTTGTTTGTGAAAGAAGACAGAGTGGGTAGAGATAGAAATAATAAAGAACAAAACCCAGGAGAGGAGCTCCAAGGGAGGAGTGCACCCAGGTCACAAAGAGAGGCGATGGTGAGGAGGAGGATGAGGAAGAGTTGGTGGTGGGGAGGGCGATGTATTGTAACAAAGAGAAAAGTGAGCAAGACAAAGACATACAAGCATGGGTAGGAATAGAGATGCAGACACAAAGAAACAAAGAGCTCAACGCGCTAAGCGAGACGGCTCAACAGTCACTGCAGGTGTAGTGGGTTTGCTTTATCGCAAGACGGTTGCCAAAATAGGCAAAGTTCCTAACAAACACATATACACACAGACACATAGATGCATGCAAATCGCACACACACACACACACACACACACACACACACACACACACACACACACACACACACACACACACACACA
>JBBPCS010000226.1:8319081-8349086 GCA_037974645.1 Hollardia meadi
ACACACACACACACACACACACACACACACACACACACACACACACACACACACACACACACACACACACAGTTACAACTGTGTTCCACATCCTAATGTACCCTGAGGTGCCCTAGTCCTTCCCCTGTCATCAATCTGTGAGACAATTCACGGCCCAGGAGAGAAAGAGGCCATGGGCAAGTAGGTATCGCTCTCCAGTGTGACATGATATAAATCAGACATTGATACAAGTCAGAATCAGAGGCTGTTTTCACACAGATATCTGAGACCGTGCCACTATTCCACTAATCCAAGCCATATTATGTTGATTGACAGGCATATAGTTTGCAGCGAGATACACAACATAACACAACAACGCTTTTATTCAACCAGGGAAAATTGCTTTCGCGTGATGGGGAAAAAGACGCTGACAGTGCAGGTACAGATAGCAGAATCACTTGACTCCAAGGCGTGTACAGAGGCTGCATTTGACACGATCCTACACACATTATTTTCTGACAACTGATGGATATGTGAAGAGATGCAGCTCAGGGGTAAAAAAAAAAAATCATCATGAATGATTGGCTGATCTAGAGCCATTTAGTAACATGTCAGATGCTTGATATCGATAATGGTGTGGGCAGACGGGGTGAAGTAGATGTGGGCACCACATTACCACTACTCACTGCAGAGAGGATGATATGAAATAACCATGATTATTAAGCAGTCTGTTGTATTCTCCATTCTCAATCATTTATTACCCTCCAGGAAGGCTTCAAAAATGAGGTAACCGATCATATGCAAAGATGCGTTCATGCACATATTCCGACAGTTTACAAACAGTAGTCTTTGGCACATGTAACCCCTTAACGTCACGGATTGGCTAAAGATTGCTGATTTAGAGTAGGAACGTTTAGAGAAATCGAGTTTAACTACAGGCTTGTTTGGTTTGGAACGAACTGCAGCAGGGAGGAATGACCGGAGAGAGAAATGAATGAGGGGTGAAAGATGAAACTTTAATGATCCCTCTGGGGAAATTAGGATCATTGCAGCAGCACAGGGAAGGGTTTAGATAAAAAACAGAGTGAACACGGGCTATTGTGGATAATAAAAAGTAATTAAAACACGATAAACATATTAAGGATTATTTCAGATAGAGTGAAAGCGTTCTTAGACTTAAATTTAGATGACTGACAACAAAAGAAAATATCAGATGGGAACTTGTGAGAACACGTGGCAAATGTGCATTGAGAGACGCTTACACGATGAAAAATTACAGATGGAGCAAACATCGCAGGAGAAGAGAAGAAGAGAGTGAAGACAGATTGAGCAGAGGAGGGAGGGAGGCTGGGAGGATTGTGCTGAAGCAGTCCCCCAGCCCCTTTAATTGGTAGGAAACAAGAGGTCTCTGAATAAACACCCGCCACAAGAGAGAGCCGGGCTCATTTTTCCCCTCCTCGCGCTATCCTTCTTTTCTCCTGAGTGGTTTAACTGAAGCGAACTCCGAGTCATGCTCCCCTCAAAGCTCTTCCTCCTCCCCGCTCTCTGCACTTCCCCTTCACTCGTCACCAGCACCGGCTGTCTATCCTCCATCTCGTCTCCTGTGTATCTCCCTGTTGCTGGGACGACACGCTAAACACCATCTCAAGACTTCCAAATATAACAACAAACTGCTCTCAGAGTTCGCTCCAACCCCCCATCTCTGAACCGACCACTCTTCATCTCTCTCTCTCTCACTCTTTTTTGCTCTCACTGCTGGCCTGCAGTCTTCCCCTTATTCCGCTTTTTTTTGGTCCTCTCCCTAATTATCTCGCGGAGGATGAGGTAGCCCCTACCATCCCCCACACCTCTGCAGCCCCTCTGCTGAAAGGCCCCGATGAATAATTTCACGTTTCTCTAACCTTCCCTTTCTCTCGTCCTCAAATTGATTATTGTACAGAAAGCACAGCTAAAAGAGTAGCCCACTGGGTAATTTGTCTCTCTGACGAGGAGAGTTCATGGATAGGTGTGGGGGAGGTGAACAGCGGAGGGCCTGGAATGATATGCAAAGGAAGAGAGAAAAACGTGATTACACGGAAAAATTTGCTATTTGATGCTTCGCCCTCGTCTTGTCTCTGATACCTCATTCCGTTTGATGTTGTGGTCAGAGGCACAATTGGGGGAGAGTGGACATTTGCATGTTAAAATGTTCTCAGAAAAGTGAGTAGATTGCAGGAGGTGCATCCCTGAGAAGCATCTGTAATTACATAAAGCCCATTGGAAAATAAATCTAATACAGTGCCCTGTCATCCTATTTCTCCATCCCCTCTGTGTTATTCTGCAAATCCCTATCACAAACACTGCTGCAGCCCTGTGGCAACAAACATTCATCTGTCAATGTTTGATTCCACGTATAAATAAGACCGATGCGCCGTTGGACGATGCCAGCCTCCAGGTGTTTTCAATCTCCCTGTCAATGACACTCCCATTGGTTGGCGTGCAAGGCTCAAGTGATGACAGGGATGGAGGGTATCATTTGAGCACCACAGGAAAGATCACTAAGTCTGGGCTCAGACACCCTGCCTTATCATTAGTGTGAGGCATTTTGTGAATAAGCTCCGTTGAAATACGTGCACCTAGCGATGACTCAGACCTCTCAAAACATTAGGTGACTCACCGAACTGGATAGGCGCATATTATCAAGTCAAGATGAGGTCAATAGTGTGCGTCAAAGTTTGGTTGAGGCAAGTACACACCTGAGTATTTTTTTAGTCACACTGAACACACAGTTCTACATTTCTTTTTATGCGGCTTTGATTTTCCACAAGTGCAAAGTAAGCTGAATCAGCCCCCCACCAAGTCTCTTCTCATCTCTCTTTCTTTTCCTGTATGTACCGTACTGTACACCCTCATCACTTTTCATTCTCCCTTGTGTTTTCCTGTCTCCCAGCTTCAATCTCTGCTTACTCTCCTCGCCTTTGTTTCCTCTAAGCTATCTCACCATCTCTCAGGACTTTGCTCCTCCCCATCTTCTGTTTTCTTCTCTCCTACTTCAAACCTGCTCTAAAGTCTTCTAAAGTCTTTTAACTTACGCTAGATTTCCCTCACTGATTTTTAGGCCCATGCACGCTTCCCTCTTTTTCTCTCCCAATCCAGTTGTGCATTCGCCACCCCCATAGCCCCTCCAACCCCCCCCAAACAACCCTCCTAATGGATCCCATGTCAGCAGAATACCAGAGTGAACCACACAACTGCACTGTGGCTTCATGTCTGTCTCTGCCTCAATGTCTCTCTCTTCTATGTGTTAAAAAAAATGAGACAGAAAAATGAATAGAAAAACTGCTGGCTGAACAGTACAGTCAAGGGACTCCAATTAGATTCTACTCACTTCATAAAGCTGTGTCTTATTTCAAATAAATAACCCCCCAGGAGCACATTCTCTTGTATGGCGGCTCACGCAATTTGTCACGTGTCTCACATTTGTGAGATTCTGCTTTTGTTCATTCCTTTACTTGACTGAGTCTTTAACTCAGATCCAATAAGGCGTGCAGTGCTGCTGTCGCTTTTTTTTTTTTTTTTATTGCTGAACTTTAAGTTTCCTATCACAAAACATGATAACTACGCAGCTCCAAAGAAACTGCTGTTGCTTCTGGTAAACTCAGCAGTTACTGTGCATGAGAAGATTTTTTCCCATTTTGCGGCAGAGCTTCCATCCCTGAGGAAATTATAGGGAAATTTCTTTAATAACTGATCCTGTCTCCTAGAAACAATGTTTATAGACTACTAATTTGCAGAAGCAAACGAAACATAATGCCACCTGGATATATGTGTATATATACAGTATATATAAAATTACAGAGGAAACATTATCTAACTTATATGGTAAATTGCAAAATGTTGGTGCTGAATGTATTTGCAAAATGTGGCATGGTTTCCTAAAGTATTTGCTCTTGCAATAGAATATCTGCTTGCGGTGATGATGACTAAAACTAATGGTTCATGCTCGATGGGTAACTCAAAGCACTTCTTTGAGAAAAATTGTGGTCTGAGTGAAATATTGAAAAAGGCAACAAGCACTTGACGCACTTGACAGGACATGTTTACTCGATTGACATTCAACTGAAGCCACAATCGTTTCCTAGCATTAACTAAAGTGTTTTTTTGCTGCCTTGCCTACCTCACCACACATGGGACTCAAGATGCCATCCCTGGTTGCTACAGGTTGATACTTTAAATGAGACATTTTTAAGTTACGCAGTGCCACTTTCTGTGTGTTTGTGTCACTAATGTGAAACGATAATTTCAGTCATCCTGAAACACAAAGGGCTTCTGCGTTTTCAAAAATAAAGGGAGGCACTTACATGGGTGTTGATTTTTTGGATAATACATTTTAGTGTATGTTTCAATGAACTGTCTCTGACAAATTGTACCCTTTGGCTGGCTGAAATGCATGGTGTGAATGAAAACCATTACACTTTGACTATTGTATTACTCGTGATGTCTCTGTCTTTGTCGCAGTCAAGAAAGAAAGTCATACTATTAAGTACTGGGCACTGTCTATGGACTGCAAATTATAATTTTCACATCCATTGCAAAATATGGGCCTTGGTTTAAAAGAACAGGATTTCACTGTCCTTCTCTTTCAGCATGTGGATTCAAAGCTTTATGTAGCTTCTTTTTTTTTATCACAAACAAACTCAACCAGTGTTTTTCAAAGGGTGTGAGCACAAACAGCAGGAAATCAAACAGAGGTATAGCTCTTTGCCTTGTTCTCTCCTTCAGTGGAGGAGTGGGCTGCTATAGTGTGTACAGGGAGCTGGAACAGGCTCACAGGGACACGTGTGAGAGGCGACCGATAAGACAGTGGCAGGGACAGACTGTCAAATCTCTGCACTCCACAGGTACACGGCATCCCAGGCAAACCCGGGCAGTGACAAATGGACCCAATTTCCATTTATTTATCTATCTGTGGTGTGGACCACAGAACACATGTTGGTCTGCCCCCCATAAATCTTTATCCTGTTAACACAACCGCCACATTAGCCCTCCCAAGCAGCACAGACTAACCAAGCATACTGCCACACACTCCGTAAAGAACATCAACACACTTTTTACTGGGTTTACCCACGTCAAGCAGACAATTATAAAATCACCGCAGACAAGTGACCTCAGTCAAGCACATCTGCACATAATGTAAAAACTAAACAATTCTGGAAAGCAAAATGGAAGGGATGCACTGAGAGAATAAATCTGGGGCGAAAGCCACCTCACTTAGAACACAATAATAAGTTTCTGCTGTGGAGAAAGAAAGGGGCTAGAAAAACACAGGGAGTGATGGGGGTTGGGGGAAGCACACATTTAAACTGTTTAGATTTGATAAGGCCTGGAAATTGCAGAGAGAGGAAACCACTTCTGGAGAGACAAGCAGCCTGCCAGTCTTGTCTGTGACTCCAGCAGGGTTGGCTCAGTCAGGAGGCCTTGTATAACATGGCATCCCCTCTGCTATTAACCCTGCTGACAAATGTGTGCCTCTTACAAAGATATCCATATCATCAACAGCCAATTTGACTGGCCCATCTACAAGCTCTAGAATTAATATTTCTCTCTCCGCAGGCCAGCTCACTCCCTCTCACTCTGACACACAAACTCCTTTTACAGCCCCAATCACGCCCCCTCCTCTCTCGCTGACATTAACGAACACCCACATAGACAACTCTCCCTGCTGCTTTTGTCATAATACCTGACAGAACACCAACAGATTTTTTGCCAAGCAGCCAGTGGTGTGAATGGTTGAGCCGCTGGATTTAATTAGTGCTGCGCCCATATGGATTAGGAAAGAGACAGGCACACGCACAACCAGAAAGTATGTTACATTCCCACCTGATCAGCTCTTAACATTGCCCTTGGTGGCATGCACACACAGATCCACACATGAATACACACACCGGAGGGAAAGACAAAAAAAAAAAAGGAGCTGGGGGTTCGTCAGCTTTGTAATCAGGTGATTCATTTGCTGTAAATTTAATTGGTTTTCACAGCAGTGCAAAGAGAATGTTAAGGTTGGCTTGCTGCACCATGTGTGCAGAGACAGCTGCTCTGACGAGCAGGAGGAAGGAGGGAGCAAAGTGAACATATTGCTAAATAGATTATTTTAAAAACCAGTGAGGTTGATCAACAACATACTGTCATGCTGGCCACAGAGAGATGCAGATGGATGGAAGGACATGATAACACTCGCCCCATGCTCTGTGAATATTTACTTTGCCTGTCATTCACTTCCACTGAGTCCCATGCAAATGACACATTTCTGGTGTGTGGTGAGGCAGAGGCCAGAGATTGCTCAATTTGGACCCACTACAGTCTACATGTTTAGCCAATACTTTTTTTTCTGGTGTGTCACCTACAATCTGTCCCCTTACCCCCCATACTCTACTAAACTTGGACACTACACACTGAGGCACAGTTGAAACAGGAATACAGAGGACATGAGTTTCCAAAATACAAATATAATAAAGTGGTTGCTTCAAATATGACTGCACCAGAAAGGTCTAGTGTGTAGGATTTAGTAGCAACTAGCCATGTGGTTGCAAATTTCAACACCATTCGTCTCACCCTCATCTATTGTCATTGATAAAAACACAAAAAACTGCCAGTGTTTAGTTTGTCCATTCTGGGCTACTGTAGAGACATGGCGGTGCAACACGGCGGACTCTGTAGAAGAGGAATCAGTCCCTCTGTAAATATAACAAGCATGATCTAAGATAACAGAAACACAATGGTTCTTCTAAGAAGAAGAGGCTTTATTGGTCACATACAATCATCCTCATTACAAAGAGTAAAAGGTGAATGAGTGGGGAGCCACTGCGCACTCATCCATGTCTGTCTCTCCACACAAAAAGACCCTGATCCCTGGAAGGAACCACTGAGCTAAAGTGCTGCCAGTTTCAGGTGATTATATTCTAATGAAAATATGAATATTATATTCCATTTCTGTCCATAAATTCCCCTAAATCCTGCAGCATTGATATACTAAAACATTGGCAGTAATGTTTCAGCGCTTTGCTCAACGGTGCCAACAATGCAAGTTAATGAATAAGGGAAAGATTCATTTCAAAAATGATGTTTTGAAATAGTTTCCACATAACCACATGCACATCTCTTATTGTATGAAAGGAGTGCGCAGATGGAGAAAAAGACTGGACTTCTTCACCCGATCAATGAGACTTTGTTGCTCAAACAATTTCTTCCACTTTAGTGTCTGTTTGTCATCTTAAGGCCAGCCCAGAAGTCAAATCATGCACTCCTTCTGGAATTAGTTTCACTGATTGATCCGCAACCTGAATGGACGGTGCCATTTCCTCATTTCTGTCCAACAATACCCACAATGCGCAAGCCTAATGGAGTCATCAATGATGCGTACAGACTCAGAAAAGAGACGTAATATGGGTAATAGGGTTTGCTTATTCTTTACCATTACCAAGGCCACTTAAACTGAAATGTGGTATTTAGTTTCATGTGTATAAATAGTGAGTAATATACAGCAATATATGCTACATAATGTGATGGTTGTTAAGGCATTTTACACAGCTAAGCTCTGTATGAATAAAAGCGTAATCCGCTGCAATTGTGGATAGATAACTTAAAATTAGCTCACTGTATTCCCTCCAGCTGTCTCCCTCTTACTGGACTCAGCACTGTCTGGATCCAAATAGGAAGAAATGACAAATGAGCGCAGTGAGGGATAACCTTTTCTGAGAAGACTATTCTGGCATTGTGAACTCAAAGAAATGTTGTCTTTCACAGTCTGTGGAGAGAGAGTTTGTTTTGTGTCTCCACAGGCCTCATGGAGGGGGAAAAAAGGCATGCAG
Source organism: Hollardia meadi (assembly GCA_037974645.1). Lineage (NCBI taxonomy): Eukaryota > Metazoa > Chordata > Actinopteri > Tetraodontiformes > Triacanthodidae > Hollardia > Hollardia meadi. The sequence continues at coordinate 8,326,908 of JBBPCS010000226.1, forward strand.
AGCAGGGAATCAGGGTCGAGTCGAGGTCACTGTTAATTTTTATTTCCACTTCAGTCTGTGGTGTTAGCCTCTCCACCTCCATACAACAAAACACTGAGCGTCACATTATACCAAGGTTTTCTGTCCAGCTACGGTTGACTTCCATTTCCTTAATTTCAACTCACCGTCTCATATGGCAGCATGTTTCCAAATTAATTGGTCTGTTGTTCGGCGCACTTTCTTTCCGCTCTGCTTCATGTAAATATGCAACTGCTTGGGGGGGTTTGAATGAAACATACATACATTTGTGTTAGTCTTACAACAATTTACAAGGCAAGGAACAGCGAGATTTACCAGGACTGAATCCTGTAATTAGACTCAATAGGTGTCTTTGCTGAAGGTAGTCCGTGTTTAATAGTGTCCATTGAAACGTACTGACTAACATGCATGAGCTTTCCGGTGTTTGTGAGCTTGTCACTCTGCTCAGAAACCAAATGGGAGTGACAGGGAGGGCTATTACACATAGCAGACGGTGTATACTGTAAACAATGTACTGCACATTCCCTGCTGTGTGTTCATGGGAGGGGGAAGCTTCGTGCACTTCTCCCTCCCAGAAGCAATTTGGTACAGGAGTCATCTAGCTGTGCTGTTGCTCCTCACTGCACACATATACACAGCGAGGAAGCATTAATATCTATTAAGGTTATATGTCTATTCCCAACATCAAGTATTCAAGTGTAAGGTTTATGCACTTTTGTTTCATTAAATGGCCAATTCACTCAAATTACAAAAAAAACCCCCAAAAAGTAGTATTTAGACATGCAGTTTGATTTGCCCATGTGACTCTCAGACATCTACTGCTACTCCAATAAAGTGGAGGTGAATGGCAAATCGTGGCGCTCGTAGCATTAAAAATGGTAGAACAACTACTTTCATGAGTAACCCTTTAATAATTAACCCGATTGAGCACAAGGACAAAACAGCAGAGACGGATACCAGTAACAGGCAATATTTCATCACCTTTGCATGTCTGTTCATTCTGTTTAAACCTGGTATTTCTGCACAATTGCAGATAAAGACAAGGAAACACTAATATTACTATTATATTATTTGTAGAATTAAATTTCAGTGGTGGCTGTGTAGGACTTCTTCAGACAACTGATCCAAACATTTCAATAACTCCAGAGCGTTGTAAAGTCAAATTTTATTGAAAAAATATAATTTTCGAAATCAGCCTTATTCCATATTTGTTGGCATTTAGCCTTTCATTGAACACTGCGGTCAACAACTATTTCCTCTCCAACTGTTGAAGGCAGGTGATATTAGCAGCAATCTAACAGCACCATACTGTACATTACATTTACATAACCACATTAACAAAAAATCCATTTCGGCTGTTAGACTTGGTTACATACCACGGTGAATAAAAAATCAATATTATTTTGAGTTGTGTCAAACCTTTAATTCAAAATGATAACCTGTCTAAACCTGCCACTAACCTGGTCCATAACAAATACAGTACAGAGATCTCCTGAAAAAAAACACAATTCAATTAGCTCAAACTAGGAGTGTTTGTGACCAGTGGAGTCAAAGGGCTAATCAAACAGATTTCATTCATATCTCCAAGTAAATGTGAACACTCTCTTCCGCTGCCCTCTCCCCTATTTCTTCCTCTCCACCCACCACCCCACTATCCAACGCTCCCTCCATCCCCCATGGCAATGTGAGGCGGGAAACAGTATCTGCTCTATTACAGAACCCCTAGAGATATCTGCCTTCTCAGCATGCAGCGGAGCTAGAGACGGTGAAACAGATACACGCATGTACAGTACGTGCACACACCCACAGCAGATACCTCAGGTCTGAGATAATCAATGCCAACAGAGCAGCAGCAGATAGAGAGGGTGGAGAGAGGCAGACCAAAGGCCAAGTTCTACTCAAACAAGCAAAACCTAGAAAGAAAATACGCTCGAAGAGGGAATATGTGTGCCCTGAACCAAAATATTTAAAGTTCTTTTGTCTACGTAGAGTGTATTTCATTTGAACTCCTCAGACTTTATCATTTATTTATTTTACATCAGCTTATTAAAATGATAACACATGCAGGAAACAGCACAGGGTGCATTTGAGATAAACAAAAAGCGAAGGAAAATAAGAAGACAAAACTGCAAGTGAATATAAAGTGCTTCGAAAATAAATCCATGAAGAGAATGTATGAAAACCTCTAATTAAATCACACGTCTGGCATGTTTTTTGCTTAATTTTTTAGTGGTAAAAGAAATGTGTTGGGAGGGGGGGCTAAAAGAAATGCATGCCAACAACAACAACACATGGCTTCGGCTCTACTCTATTTATAAATGGTACTTTATGTGAGTGATAGAGAATAGGTGACAGCGAGAATATAAGACATCAGACTGACAGCGCTCCTACATCACACGCGCTGTCTCTGCACATGCTGTCAACAAACCTCGAGGGAAAAAGTGACAAGACACACAGGTGTCCGATGGCTATTAGTGTAAAAACTTCCTCATCTGTCAGTGAGGGGACACAGTTAGTGAAGCAGCTGTCAATTAAACAACCGCTCATCTTGAGACGCTTCTCACACTCTGAATACAGAGTGGACCAAAAAAAAAAAAAAAAAAATGCAGGTCTGTCTGTGGTGAGGAGGTGTTTTGTTGTTTTGCCTGTCGACATTTGGGTGCAAGACCCCTAGCAACACATCCCACATTAGCATAGGTATATATGACATACACAGATTTGGGAGATGGTCATGAGAAAAGGTTTTACCAAAAACCTCAGCAGGCAATAAAACAGACAGAATTGAATGTTCTGTGCAGAAGTCACGATTTAGCCAGTAGAAGCTATTAAGTGCAGCAAAAAATACTGGCATAAAGACATACATGCACACTGAAAAACATGCAAACATGAAATTTGTTGAGATTATCGTGCACTATTTTAAATGTCCACGGTACCACATTAGAAGAGGGAGGTATGCAGGTATCCCCGTACCCAATCAATCCAATTATTAGTCCAGCTTTGAATCCTAGTTCCCTTCACCCCCTCCAATGTATTCAGTGAGCCAATAATTAGCCAGCTCTGCTCGGAGGCCACTGGGATAACATATTGGAGAGGAGCCTGAAAAAGTACATCCTTCTTACGTATGTCTGTGAATCTTTCATGAGAAAATGCAAAACCAGGGATGAAGATACAGTGTGCCTACAATCAATAGTCAGATGAAAATCAGACTCCGTCGTACCATGAGACACATTCAGGCCCACAATGCACCAATCCATGGTGAGTAGGGCTGCAATTAATTAATTTCATTATCAATGAATCTGCTGATTAAATTGAGGATTTATTGATTGTTTCATCTATAAAATTGGGAAAACTCACAGTCCAAAGTGACATCTTCAAATTAGCTTCTTTTGTCCAACCAACAGCCCAAAGCAAAAAGACCTTTCATTAACTACCATAAATGACAAAGAAAAAAAGCAAATGCTTACATTTAAGGAGCAGGAACCAGCAAATGTTTGACATTTTTGCTTGGAAAACGTTGGCCATTAATTTTCTTTTCGAACGACTAATCATTGCAGCTGTAATGGTGAGATCAAACATACGGAACACCAGCCAAACATTTCTCCATCTTTCCATCGACACTCAGAGATGAAATCCCTTGATCTAGATGTGGCTGTGTGTCTCCCCTCACATCATCGACTGAGGAGGGAAATCATTTCACAATTAACTATAAGGCTGGAAGGACATGCTGGATGCTACAATCAATAACTCTTATTTGAGACCTGTAACACTTTATCATCTTATTTTCTGGGCTTGACTTACTGGGATACCTGAATATACTGTACTTACGCTTAAAAGCAAACTACATTAGCACTCTGCAGCTAAGGAAAATTTGTGCATTAGGACAGGAGAGCACCATGTCAATCATCTCTGACTATATAGTGTGGGTCTAGAAAATTGAGGAACCAACAAGCCCGGAGCAAATAAAGCTTTCAACCCCCTTGCTAATTTTGAATAGATACTGATGTTTTATCTCATTATGTCTTATTTTCTTCTTCCATGTAGTTTTCTGTTTCAGTGTTATTGTGCATTTATCTATAAGATCATATTTGCTTGATTGCTACACTTTTCTTCCTGGAAATAACGCACAAGTTTAGTTACCTACATTAGACTTTACATTAAATGCCATTATAAACTAGAATTGGTGCAACAATAATCACCTGAAGCAACAAAAACAACAAAAACTCAAAGAGCTTGTGGTGGACTACAATGCTTCAAATATGGATGTTGCTGCAAAGAAGCTGTAAAAATTCTGAAACATGGATTCTACATACACATGTTCAACCCGGCAGCACAGAAGATCAGTACAATCAGCACAGTTTGTGTGAAATTTTGTTATAATTAGTGTATGAATTCTTCAGTTAAATTATATAAATAAATTATGTGTACCATCCATTGGTACACATCCACTGAGCATCAGTGATATCAGTGAGGTGAGGTGCCTGCACTGAGCCCAAAGGATACTAAAAGACAACACCCACCCCACCCACAGCCTGTTCACCCTGCTGCTATCTGGCAAAGGATACAGAAGTATCCACTGCCATACCACCAGACTACAAAGCAGCTTTTTCCCTAAGGCTGAATTCATCCACCATATTTCACCCTAAATTTTTTTTTTTTTTAAATTGTGATTTTTTTTAAAAATTGTGATTATTTATTCATTAACTTTTTATATTTTTTGTATGTAGCTATGTTTCATGAGGCTATACTGTATACTCTTGTGTTATATAATGACCATTACACTTCTTGAGTCTTGAATCTTGAAATTTGCCCCTACAAAAGCAGTAGAATACGAGTGATCAGATAAAAAATATTCCGTCCACATAGTAACAGGTGGTATTTGTCTCATCTTCCATTCTTTCACTGACACTCATGCACACATATTATTCTGGTGGCAGACCAGTTGTTGATGGGTTGTCAAACAGTCAAATCAGCTGTCTAACCCCCTGATCTCAGAGACCCGGGACAGAACTATGATTACAAGCCCTTAGCACCACTTCCATCAGAGAAGCACTTCAACTCACACATGACAGTCATTGTAAAAGAAGTGAATTAGGCCACCAAAAAGAAGCTGTTCAACAGTATACATAATATCAGCTATAGGTCCAGGGCCATTCTGACTATGGATACATGTTATGATATTAGTCAGATATGAGCTGTAAACACACAACAGTGCAGCTACAGATAGTTAAAGTGAAACAGGTCAACACCACAAGATTTCATCAAGAACATTTCATTAGTATCATTGTCATATTTCAATGTGACATTTAAACCTAAAAGTATTATTGTATTGTTCTTCTAGAAACATAGTATATTACACCAAAATAAAAATAAAAAATCAAGTGGCATGATAGCAAATTTTTTCATGCTTAATTGTGATAAATTGCCTGTAGATTGATGTTATGAAAATGAGTTGAATCCTGACGAGCATAACTCCCTTTAAAGATATGGGCGGGGAGGAAACATTGATTTATGTCCTAGCATTACAAATATAAAAACGCATCTTTGGCTCCAGGTGCATTATAGTATATTTGGTTTTAATGTATGTGTGTGCAGGGGCATTTAAGTATATGTGTGTAAATGAATGAGTCCCAGTGCTCAAGGCTATATCGCTTTGAAGATCCTTTTAATTATCTCCAGTCCCTCTTCACTGTCTCTTCGTTTACCTCTCAGCTTCATCCTCTCCTTCAGCTCCTCATCTCATGCTGTCTGTATTTGTTATATCTCTGCAATAGCCTTGGGAAGTCTGGGAGAAACAGTAAGGAGAGTTTTCCACGGAGAGAAAAACACTGATTGGGAGAGGTTGGGCAAACAAAGAGGAGGGTTTTATTGGCAGAAGGAGTTGAGCATAATTAAATCGTCTGTCTTTTCATATTCTATGGCATTTGGAGATAATATACTCTGTCTACCTGTAAACATCTCCCATAATGGTGCTTTCAGATACTTGTACTTAATTTCAAAGCAGTGGTAGATTGAGGAAGGCTCTTAATTATTCTCTTTCGCTCTCTCTGTCTTGCATTCTAAAACTGAAAGCTTGAAAATTGACCTTGATGACGGAGAAAAAAGGAATTTAGTATTTGGGTGTGCAAGGGAGCTGCCAGCTAAGCAAACACAGAGATTGTGAATATTAATTATTTCGACATCCACACATAGAAACACAATTGGAAAAATACTGAAATTGAAATTTGTTTAATTTTGCAATGTCAACATCACAAAAGGCTGTTGATATTAAAAAGATAAAAGGAACAAAAAAAACATAGCCTCTTAGGCAATGTGGTGCTACAAGGCAAGTTCAGACATAGTGTTTGGCACTATTTAATAATTTTTCAGGGGAAAGCAGCACCAACATGAAAACACAGAGACACACCCTTGTTTTACTGTGTGCAGCTGCATACGATGCACCAGATAGGCACTTACATACATACAATTTGTGTATAGTGTAAATGACAAAATATGGAGAACATATCACTGGTCATCAAAGCTTTTACTAAGCAGCTTCAACAGGAGCAGCTCCATCACAAACCTATCTGCACATTCCAAAGTATTCCCACAGGAGAGAGATGAAGCGATGCTCCAGAAGGAGAAGGAGGAGGAGGAGGAGGAGGAGGAAAATGGCAGAAAATAGGGGATGCAGAACTGACAGTCAAGCAGGCACAGGGATGGTTGTAGTGCTTTGGAAGTGTTCATCTCATTATTCAGCTTTCCGTTGAGGAACCACTCCTCTCTCTCACTCCCTGTCCCCGATTTTGCTGCACATTATAAATCACCACATCTGCAGCCTATTAGAGGAGACGCCAGAATCTTTGGTAGTGGTGGGTAAGCAGCAGGAACAACACCGCATAATCAGTTTTTTTTTTTTTTTTGTTTTTTTACTGTGCTGCTGCACTATAACTGTCTGTCACTGCTTCTCTGTGGTGTAATTTCTGTGAAGTACTGTAGTGAGATATAGTATTCAATGAAGTGTAGTTCCAGTATCTCTTAGATTGCCATTTTTCACATTATTTATGTATATTGTGCTTCCATGCTCAATTTCAGAATGTAATGTTTAACGAATATTTGGTTGTAACCATATCACATTTCAACATGTTATCTCAGATCATTGCTATGCAGATGATATTTAGCTTTATCTCACAGGTAAACCAAACTATTACAACTCATTGGCTACATACCTGTTTAGCTCAATGAACTATGCAAACTTCTGAATTTGCTAAAATACATCATTTGAAGACTGTTATGCTATACATAATCCTGCACCAGGTTATTTTTTAATAAATAAATATTTCTATTTTTTATTTCAAATGAAATCACATTTAGTCATCCCTTACTGAAACAAGTATCCGGTACAGATAATGTACCTTTTACGAGTATCATCTCGCAACTGTTTATTTATTCAAGTTCATAAAAAACTTGTTCTTGAAATAGTTCTGTTACTCTTGTGATCCAAAACATTGTTCTGAAGCTCCATTGTGAGGCTGTTCTGTAAATAGTTTTCTAATAAATAATAAACATAGCAACCTCTTCAGGCTTAACTATTTAAGCATCACCCACTTTTTCTTTATTACAGGATACAGGTCATTTAGTTGGGTTGAACAGATACAGACAGAGATAGAGATACAGATAATAATTGTGTAGCCTACTCACTCTTACCAAGTTCCAGCTTTATGCAAATATTGTTCAAAATGAAGTGATTCATTTGACTGCATGGGAACAAGTTCTTCCTCTATGCAGACAGGGAACTAACATTATTCAGACAATTTAAACCAAAAAATGTAACATAAATGTTACCTTTGGTTTCTGATTTTCTTCTCAAAACAGAGTAAAGGACAAAAGACGATAACTTTAATTGGACTTTAACTGTAAATTTGCACGTAGCCAACAGTTATTTAGCATTTTTACACTAGCATTGATAGTTTAACAATGATATGAGAGGCTCTGGCCTGTGCGTTGGACGGAACAGCGAGGCCACTGCCGACAGCGAAGAGCTCAGCAATAGACATCTAAATTGAATTTAATTATACTTTTCTACTACTACTTAAGCAAAGTGCGAATGGTGCTAAAAATATGTTTGTCTACATTGCTTTAAAACCTTTTAAAAACAAACAAAAGTTGAATTTCCATACTACTTGGCTTTCTGGTATTCATTCAGAATATTTGAACATGATTTATCGTGATGTGATACCACAAGTGACACAACCTTTGACCCCGCAGAGAAGATAGCATTAACCCTGAGCACAGATACGAGTGGTGGGTGCGGTTGACTGTGGAGTTATGCAGTGACAGACAGACGATGGATAAGGCTAATATCTCGGCAAATGCACAGCCATCCCTCTTCTCTCAGTGACTGCAGGATTACTCAACCATGCTGTAAGCCCTTAATACTTCCACAATGACAAATTCACAAGTGAAATATAGGGCACACTAGATATATCGTAGATTATGTCAGTAAAGGGTTTGTTGCACGTTGTGACTTGATGATGGGTTTTCACTGCTAATTAATTTCAGTTGTAAAAAACACTAGCTAACAGCTAAGCATGAGTGCTTTTTATTTGGCCCTCTGGGAAGTTTCTCTTGCCATATTACAAAACAGCAAATGACTGGGGGAAAAAATGCATATGACATCAGAGTAACCTGACACAGCAAGCGTGGAGTTTTATCGGAAATGGATGAAATCTTGCCACATTACGGCTCTGAGGCTGCAGGGAAATGCAACCAGCAGCACTGAGGTTCAGTGCCGAGCGGGAAAAGGGGGAAAAGATTTAGTATTGGGTGAAATGGGCCGAGCCAAACGGCGTCTCCTGAACACCAACCAGAGCTCAATACATTACCCACAACAAGATGATAGCAACGTGATTTGGAGGGATGTAAGGTGACACACAAAAGAAATGGGAGACACATACCCAAGCATATGCTTAATGTCACCCACATCAGGGCGCAGAGTAGCATACTGTACACAAAAGTCTATCTCGAAGAGACAGATTTGTTCATTTGACTTTCCAAGGCTGCTTCACCGCCCCCGTGGCGCATCTGTCTCTCCTCGTCAGCAACTTATTCTCCAAAGATAAGCATAAAGAGAGAGAAAAGGGAGGAATAAAAAAAGAACTTGCACACACACACACACACACACACATACACAGCACAACACGGCCAGAAAATAAGGCTACATACTGTATGTCTGTAATGTAGACAAATCTTAAACAGTGGAGATAATTCACAATGCATGCTAACTTACTATCACACATAAAGCGAGAGATAGCTTTTATTTTCTTGACAAGGCTACAAAATGTTCTATTGTAAAAAAATAAATAATGACAGATAACGTGGGAAAAAAGGCAATCCTAATTGTCAGTATAATTCAATACAATAAATAATAGTCTGCCAAACAATGTAGAGATGTGAAGGTCAGTCGTTTGTCTCCTGTCGAAGTAGCAACTGTCGTTTTAGTTGACGCACATATGTATACAGCACAATCCTGACATAAGGTACACACAGACATGCAAAAAGAATAGTTTTATATTCTGAAAACATTGCCACACACCCAGGAGCCATATGGTCTTTGTCTGAAGCTCCTGACTACTTCTCCTCTCTTCTCCCTTCACCATGCCGCTGAAAGCCAAACAAACTATTTCCCTATGTCCTGACACTCTGGCACAAATCTGGCTCTTGGAAACCCTGAGCCTAGGGGAATATAGCGACTAAAATTGTTTAGACAATACTTGCAGTGCACTCGGCCCAGTCTCCGGGCTGTAAACACAAACCAGCTGTCCCCGGAGTGTGATACTTATTCGCTGACTGATCTAACCATGGGCCAACTGGGAGAGAACGAGGGAGCGGAACACAGGATGAGGAACAAGAGGCTAGCACAGACTGTCACAGGCAATTGGAAATAAACACTGATATCTGACTTTGTGGCTGTGGATGAAGAGTATTTACATCAGTGCATCAAACAATATCACTCCTCATTCATAGGGAAAATGACAACTTTCCTTAGACATAGCGCTCTGATGCCATTTAGGATCTTTTATTACATACATCCAGAATGACAACAACAGGAAGCTGTCAGTGACAGTGACAGCCATTTGAAGTGAGGAGCCATTAGTTGGATAGTTAATGGATAGGGGCGGGTAGAGGGGGAACGCGACCTCTGAGAATCCGCCTTTCTCTTCGCTGCTTTGTACGTCTCCAGCGCTCACTCGTTTCCAGTGCAAGATTACAATCAAAGAGGAGCGGACAGGGAGACAGACCAGGGGTCCCACCTTAAGCTGTCAATCTCACAGTGTGACTGAGCTGCGCATATCCCATGATCCACTTCAGAGAGTATGGAGTTACTATGAACATGTCCGTCACGTCAATGTATCCATGTAATTGCCACAATCCATCTTGTGTCTCCCGCTGGCTTCCCTTCCCAAGATATGAAAACAAAACAAAACTGCATACATTTAGGATGATGAAATATGAATACAGTATGGAGACGTATGTTTTATATAATGAGATCTGGTGGATTTGTAAGTTACATGGCGATGTGGTTACTCTGCTTCTTCTTCTTATCTGGTGCGCAGCTGGAAAAAAAATATACTCAAATACTGTAGATGTATACACAGGCCTAGTTTAAGGGTGTAACACAACTGTGTCTTTTGTCACAAAAATATCTGTATTCAGATCTATACCAACAAAAAAAAGTCAGCATGGAACGTGTTAATTATTTTCCACATCAAATAATGAATTATGATTTCCACTTGAACCCACCTTAAAATAAATAATAAATAAATAAAAGCAGTGAAACTGTTAATGGTCTGGTCGGAATATAATGTGTATATAACCATTAGGCTACTGATTGAATTTGTTGTCAATATCCTCTCCACACATGTATCAAAGAATACATTCAAAAATATCTGTGTGATTTTAGCAGTTCAAAACATAAAATCACAACATGTAAATCCTTAAAGTGGCACCTATCTTATTCTTTAAAACAAGATAGTTGCCATAATAAAAAATTCCTAAAATTCAGAATATATGAATATAAAAATCATTTGTTACTGAGCAGGTTTAACTGCTGGACACAAGATGCCTCCAAGTCCATTCTCAGTTTAACTTTCCACGCAACAGTTGTGTTTGAATATTGAACCAGGACTGGCTTCCAAACTATTTATGATGTCACAAATCATACATGTAGGCCCGCCTCTTCAAATCTGGTTTTCAATGAGCACAGAGAAAATTTATAATTTCAGCAATGAATGTGAAAACACATATACATACATCATTCTACACAGTGAAGCTCAAACATTCAACTGGAGGAACAAGAAGAAAAACACATTTCTGACTGGACTTAAAAACTGGAAGTTGTGTCCTGGGTTGGAGCCGAATAGTATTTGGCAGCACACAAATAATGGGTTTTTGCAGAATTTTTATTTCATACAAATATTTTTAAAATTATTTGATTTTGGGAAGAAAAAAACATGTCAAATAGCTGGTGTGCTTATAGTTATGAGTGCAGTGGGAATTTATGCTCCGCTTGCTTGAGCTGATGTGACAGGAGATAAGAGGAGAGTGGACAGGAGAGAAAGAGCACAGGCTTAAAAGGAGCAGCGCAGCCTGAATTAAATTTAACAGCAAGAGTTAACAGGTATTAGTGAAGTGTGCAGGCATTAACAGGGTCGAAAATCTGTTTTGGGACAAGATAAACACCTCTTCTGCTCTCCGTTGATGTTAGATGTACTCTGTACATATCAAAATTATGTATTCGTTTACATCCCTAATATATACAGTAAATAATGTCATCATTTATGTTTTTTTCCCTTTTGGCTTTGGCTGTGTCTTGTAATCCCATGTGTGATGGGTAAAATGCATTTGTGTGACTTGTACTCTAAATATAAACCTGATTTTTCTGAACATACAAATGGAGGAATCAGAGGCGATGTTTATGCCTTTCTCTTCATATGCTTACATGCGTGAGAGGTGCTAGGGTTGTATCATTGTCTTTCCCCGTTGCTCATTACTTACATTACTGCATTAATGCCTGACGTTCAGCCCTGCCATGAGCCTCACTTTCCTCGAGCAAATGGCATTGTCCACTTAGTTTAAGAATATCATTTGTTCCTCTCCCTTACTGAACCTAAAAACAGGTCTACTATCCAATAACCTTTAGAGTACACAGGCTGTGACTTTGCCTTCACCTCAATAAAGCGCTCCATGATTGAATCAAGTGGCTGAGGTCAATAGGACATATGTTCATTTCCCAGGGTCCTCTGGGGTCCCTGCAGGCAGAAAAAAAATATGCTGAGTGTCGTCTGTGACATTTATTGGATGGGAAATAAGTTCTATGTCTTTTTTCCCATTTTTTCCACATTTTATCTCTTTCTCTTTCAGAAAAGCCCCACTAGTCCGTGTGTGTGTGTGTGTACATGTGTCTGTGAGCACGTAGTGTGTGCTTGCGCAGTATTTTAACCCTGTGGTCACGCTTCAGGCACCAGCACATACTACATCTGTCACTGTCTCCACCACGTCACCTCAATTTTCTGCAAACAAGTTTCACTTGTGCCTTGAAGGACAGACACTTCTTCTTTCCCTCCGTCGGTCTCTGTCACTCCTTTCCTGCGCCCATCACTTTACGTCTGTCAGCCTGTCTTTTGTCAGCCGTCTCCACACTTTTCATCATCTCGGCCTTATTTCACTCAAACTAAAGTGGCATTAGAAGAAGTCATAATACAGCGAAACTCATTTGGAATTGAGTTGAGGCTTTTAAAAGTAATTAATTTTTTGCTGTAGCTTTCACATTTACTTTGCCGATAAGAGATCAAATGACAAAATGCTCTGTGGGATTCTTGTCAATGTGCTGCAGTGTCTTCCTTTCCTGAGTAGCCATGTCCATGAGCTCATCATATATTATAAAAAGTGACATTTAATGTTTGTTTTTAGGGACTGCCACAGAGAATAGAATGATCCATATTTTACTTCATCACAGCATGCATCTATTATTGTTATTTGAAAACAAACTCTAATTGGTTAACTTCTACAAAACTATAGCATGAGCTTTGTTTGTATCTTGATGACAATGCATTTTCACATTATTTTAATAAAAATGAATATGCTGGTTGACATGTAAACCAACATGAAGCAGGAGGTATTCAGTGAACCATTTTTGACATGTGATTACAAATATTGGGGGCAGCGTCTCCCGCGCCAATTACGCAATTGCATATGGGTCTATGATGGCATTTTATGATGCAGTTATAATATAATAATTGTACTTATGATGGCACATGCTGGTATCATAAAAGTATGGCTGTTTGGACTCACCTCCTACTCTATATTGGTAAATGATTGCCATCCACGTGTCTGCTCTATTATTAGTGTCATCACACAGTACCATTGCCTCAGTGACATTTAATGACAAACGTAATAAAAGAAACATGATGGTAACATGATGGTGTGTGTGCACATTCAAAAACAGTTTGTATCATTAATATGTGGGTAGTATATGCAAATGAAAAATGTTAAACTTCTCTCCATTTTGCCTGCATCCAGTGCCCCCCACTAATTTGTCAGCAAAAGTCGTCCAAATGACATGTTGACTGTTGTTCAAACTACAGATTGTACTATAGCATTTTTGTGAGCCCACCTCCAGAGACACAAAGAGTACAGAAGTCAAACTGAGAGAGAGAGAGATGCCCCCCTCTCTCGATCAGAGAGAGAGGGCTCCACCAAACTCAGATCAAACTGTAGCAAGGCAGTGCTGATCAAATATGAACCAATATTATATTGCCTATTTCTCGCCCAAACTGTTTTCAGAAACATTTTAGCATACTGTTTAGCTGTAATACAAGATTGTTTGTTACCAGCCAGCCGCCGTACTGTTTCCTGTTTCAAAACGGACAATCCAAAACCAAACAACTCGCACGACATCATCCAGCAGCTGGAGTTTTCATCGTTACATGCGGTGCACTGCATTCTGGTTGGTGTTACGTTTATTGGGGGGTTTTTTTGTACCTCTTGAGCAAAAGGGAACACCGCAGCTCATTTCCCTCTGTTGTCTCTGGTCATGTACCACCAATTTCAGAAATATTGGCATCTTTCTACTGCATAGACAGCCCAGTTTTATGACAAGACCACCTTTCTAGCAGCAAAATATTTCTTTACATGAAAGCAACCTCTGAGCAATTAAAACACAACACAAAATTAACAACTATCCCATTAACAAGACTGGACAAATGATCTGGCACGTTGGTCTATTGACTCCTTTTAACACTCCCCAGCTTCTCAGTCCTCTTATAAACTCCCTAACTCAGCAGCATTTGCCAAAGGGGGTTCTGTTTTACTCTCCAGCCCCAGGGTGACCCATGAATCTGTGTGACCTCTGAAGGATAAAGCAGGGAGAAATAACTCATCCGGGCAGCTTCAACAAGTCCTCTCTGTGTTCCCCCCTGACCTTAAAACCTGACAGAAAATTTAGAGAGCTCTGAGTAATAAACTCTTCCCCTCGAGGGCTGAGCTTCTCGGGGTTATAGTGCTGATCGAGCATTACCGTGATACAGTTTGGCCATCTCTTTCATTATAATTCAAAAGGTGAAATGGATAGGCCTACTAGAGGGGTATTATTATTCTAAAACCTTTGCAAAATATCTGCCCAGGAGACCAAGCCGGTTGACACAGCTGAGCAGAACTCTACCCTCGACAGTAAAGGAAGGGGAGTTGTGCAGGATGTGAGGGCATGGCTCCGGTTGTTAACCCTTATCAACAACACTTCAGTGCATATGCACAGAAAGAAGGAGGTGTTGTTCACCAGATCCCAGCGTTCTTGGACTTGCAGAACCTTTGCCCCATAGGGATTCCCAGACCATCTGCACTTACCCTCTGATGGTCGTAAGCCCTGACCTTTTGCCCTCTGTCTTCTTGTCCACAAGCTTCATTCAGTCACTCTATTTAACGTTTATCTACACACACACATACATTTGCTGCATAGATCCTGGTAGATTACTGACAGACACTGCAGTGAAAGGCTGTTTAACTGCCAACACTACACGCTTGACACTTGCAACTTCAGCGCGTTGAAACTGTCACCTGTCAGGATCACATTCAGTACTTGTTTAGACCTGGGGGACTAAAGCAGACACACAGTTGCTGCATGTCTGACAGGTGGCTCGCATTGTGGACTTCCACCTGTCCCATAACCATAAAAATGACCCATATTGGAATGAGAGAAATAAAATAAAACAGGCTTTTAGATTAACATATGTATAATTAGATCAACGCCATTGGTTGAGTTTAAAGTGTGGGGACACTCAATGCTCAAAGTAAAGATAACAAGCACTGTGATACATTTTAGTAAGAATGAAAGTAGTGTTTTTCTTTACTTATTCTCGCTTCAAGACTTTATGCAAGAGATGACCTCAAAGTTATATTGAGGAAAAGTTTTCCAGGCTTTTTTTTTTTTTAAAGTAAAGCAGCTTATTTTTTTTTTGATAGATTATAGATTAAAAAAATTCCTGCTTTCATCATGCACACTGAGTGATTTGGAAATCAATGAAGACATCTGGATATCTGCATATTATGCCTGGGTATTAGAGACAGCTTCTTGGTTATTCTTTATTCATATTTGGTGTATTTTCTGGTGATTACACCTGATCAAGCTCTCTACGTTTCAACATGTAAAGAAAGACAGAACTTACTGGCTACTTCCAGGGATGCATTGTGACTGATCGCCTGGCCCAGATAGTTTCGGGCCACACACACGTAGCTGCCATCGTCGGGCTTGCTGCGTCGTCCGTGCACGATGCGAAGGAAGAAGAGGGACCCGCTGGGCAGCAGCATGCGGTGGGAGCGGGGGTTGTCACGGTCGGTCTCAACGCGCTCCCCATCTTTGTACCATTCCACCGTGGGGGTTGGCCGGCCCTCAGCCTTACAGTTGAGAGTGGCTGGTTCCCCTTTGGACACAATGAGATCAGAGGGGTGCTCCACAATGCGGGGAGGGAAGTCTTCCTGGCGAAGACGAGACCCTAGACGGAAAGAAGGGTGCACAGGTGACAACACAATGAAGAGAATTATTTTTCAGGTATACTTTACTGCTAAATATGAGATTTACATCAGTGGAATACAAAAACACACACCACAAAGAGCCATAGTAAAATGAATTAAAATAATCCTTCCATGCAATAAAGAGTAGTAATCATCAAAACAGCAGCAGCTCTAAAGGAATTAGACATGGCACATTATTATTGCTGTGCAAGTGCCTTGTATTAACAATAATCCAGTTTGACAATATAATTACCACACAATCACATGTCGCTCATGAAGTGTTTTGCCTTTGTTTTCAGCAGTTGGAATCCCATGAGGCATGGTAAATGAAACAAAACAATGCTGTGATGTAAAATCCTCAGGAAGTAATATCTTTCAAAACATGTCTAGCCTTAAAACATGTTTTTGCAAAGAAATATTTATATTGTCATGTTTCAAAGCTTCCAGGCTTGAATAAAAATGGGATTATAGTGTTATCTGTGGCTCCAGCGACACAATACTACAGATGTCTGTGTTCGTTTCACTAATTTAAATATTCAATAGTTTTAAGGTGTCTGAAACTTCTGCTACTAAGGCCAATAACAATGGGAAAGCATGAGGTCACAAATGTATTATGACCACTTTCACAGTGCACAGAGTGAGGGTTGAAAATCTAAATAAAAATCTACATGAAGCAGTGTCACTGTTGTATTTTCTCTTCTGATATTCTGAGCAAAAGAGAAAGAATACCCATTCTCAAGATAAGCCATCAAGCTAACCCTACAGGAGTATGTATTTATTATGCTTTGTGTTCACCGGTTGGAGCCAGTGTGACCAGCCTCTGAAATCATTAAACCAGCCACAGAGAAATGAATCAATACCTCCAAACATACTCCAACTAACAACCACAAAATCACCTGTAATCCCTGATACACTGTTGAGATGTCAACCATGCTGGCCTTCTCAAAGAATCTGTCTAACAATGAGTCCCTGTGAGGCAGAGGACAAAGCAAACCTCCTTAATGAGATCCAGGCACACAACTCCAATGCCTCCGTACATCTTACATTCCCTCCATCTCTTTCCAACCCCCCCACCCCCAACACAGTCAAATCCAGCCCACCACGAAGCCCATCCACACACAGACTCTCCCTCATTCTCTCTGCTCTTTCCCTGTTCCTCGGTATTGTGTGAATGGCAGAGAATCTGCTGTCGATTACACAAAACATTTTGCAGTATTTAGATCACAACAGAGTGAGAGTGAAGAGAGACAGAGAGGATGAGGGAAATACGGTATTAATGTCAGACATGCAACCACTGTTTACCTGTGTTATTGCTGTGGGAACACTTTCCTGCTCTTTCATGCTGCAGCAAACACTATTTTGCGCAGCCTTTCGCAGGTCACGCTTTAATGTGCCAATGGCCCTGTAAAGCAGATAATCACCGCCGTGCTAGAGTGATGAGCTCCTACACTCCCGCTGCAACCAATAAATCCCACACAGACAAGTGTTTACCCAGATAGATAACACCTCACACGTTGTGAAATGGGTGAGAATTTGATCCACCGAGGTGTGGTAGATATTTTGTGTTTGCACAAACCTACATTTTACTGTCTTTTCCAAAAGCTTATGAAGGAAAATGTAATATTATTTAAGAGGTAGAGGACAACCCCCACGTCTGACGTAAAAAGTCTTTCAGAATAGGTATTTGATAAGTGTGCAAGTTTGTCACTAAAATTTAAATATATGCTGCCATTTGCATGTTTAGCAACCAAAAGCATCCAATTACCAGGATGGTAGCAGTCAGACTAAATGGATGTGGACTGCTGGGATAAGTCCACCTGCTGTCTGACTATTACAATTTTTTTCTTTTCTTCCATTTGCCTCCTTTGTCTCTTTTTCCTTTAATGCCATCAAGCGGTCGAGCTAACTAAAAGGCTACATTCTAATGAATGCAAAGATTGCCACCTACAAAACCTCCTCAGTAATACACCTCAGCACTTTTTTTTAACAAGAGCTCCAGCAGGCCCTTTCTTTCCACTGGCACAGGGCAAATGTAGCCAGACAGCAATATGGGAAACGCACTCACCATCAACAGGCCTTTTTGGGAAGTTCACACATATTTCAAGAAAACACATTTTCTAACATACCATTCGTGTACCAGGCCATGCAGATGGTTTGGGATTGATTTGGCAAGGTCTTGAGATATCCTTGAGATATGCCAATATGCTTACAATGACAGTGCTGACATGCTGATGATTAGCTGGTAAATTTTGCCATTGTCACCATCATAGCACAAACGCAAAGTACAGCTGCTTCTGAGGGCAATGTCATTGGTTAGTAGAAGCGATGATGCTCTAGATGAAAAGTCAGTAAAAAAAAAAAAAAACAAAGTTACTAGGATTCATCAACCGGGCATCATGAATGTCTGCACCAAAGTGGTGGACTGACTGACTGGTCAACATTTTCAGGGAGCAAATAAAGTAATTGAGGTGAACCGATTCTTCAGCAGCACAACCTGGAAAGGTAACAGCCGGTTCACACCTGCAGAAATTACTGTGTCACCCCTGATTTGAACCAAAAACCCCTGTCACATTTGATGCTGAAAGAGTTCTGTATTATGCAGAATATGAGGGACACAATTATCTTCAACCAAATAAAAGAAAAAAAACATAAAAACAAAACATATTGCTACCCCAACCCAAAAAAAAAGAAAAGCAAGGAAAAACCACCCACGTAGTGGTGAGCATTTCATTTAATACGAGTGCAATTTTACACACTGTCTAGACATGTAAACCAACAATCGAACAATATAAACACGGTGGCCACTGTGCACACATGCTGCCTACCTTTCTTAATTGTGCTTGGCTGACACCTAAGGGTCCATCCAGTCTCCCTAAGCTCCCTGGCATTAGAGAAAGGCAATATCAGCCCGCCACAAGTGCCCGCCCAGAAGGCCAGGCTTTATCTGCAAAGGGCCAGCAGCCAGCATACAATTAGTATGCAAAAACATTCACACAGATTCACAATGGAGTACATACATAGACAGCAAAGGTCATTTGTAGCACCTGTGCCCCTACAAATATGTTTTTTTTTTTTAGTCATCCCTGAGGCAGTTCTGTTGTCTTGTGGAGATCTAGGATGAGGTGAGGAATCAAGAAACAAACACAAAAGAGAAAGGAGGGTCTAGTTTTGTCTCCGTCAGTGAAAAAGGAGGTGGAAAGAGAGTCTGTTTTCTCCACAACTGTGCGTCTCTCTAGAGAATCAACTAAACTGTTGTGGAAAAACTGGAGGAATCCATAGTATGTTGGAATAACAAGCTATGTTGTGTTTGATTCGAGTAGTTTTGGTGAATATGTAAGGTAGAAAAGAAGGAATGAGGTGATAAATTATAGGAGGAAAGGAGAAGGGAAAGAGGTGCTGATAAAGGAGGGATGTAGGGGCTTCAAAACAATAAATCATGACCAATAAAATTCTAATAACACAATGTGACAAATATGAGTGTAATTTACCGCAGCGTTGGTGGTCTTGAATTGACCTACCCCAGTTCCATTTACAGTACAACACTATATGTATTTAGAGTGCATGAAAGGAAGCTACTATGACTGTTTGGAAGCCAACCAAAGAAATATACAGAGAAACTATCATATATCACCATCAAATTAGCTTGCTGCACTGAGGTCACACTAGCTGTCAGCTCAGTATGAAAAACTACCCATTCCAACAGTAAATCACTTCAGACAAGTTGACAGGCACACACATACACACTAATGCCTATGTGCCGCTTGGAAACTTAGGTTACAGTTTTCAAATGAGACTCAAACTCAAAAACATCCAAATTCAATTCATATTGAATGTGCCTAATTGTCTCTTCAAGGTTTTCCTGAAAAAGCAAGTATTTGAAAAGCAGTGGGTGACATTTATCAGTGTTAAATGCTGTGGACACCACCCTTTGCTGGTGCTGTGTGACACAAATAGTTTGCTTTAGGGACTCTGACACCAAGCGTACCAGAGCCGCAGTGGTGGAAATGGTAAATCTCTACCTGCAGCACCGTAGGATTACCTGTGCTCGAGGGACAACGCCACTGCCAGAGTAGGCACAGCTAACAATAGCAGGCAGATTTTGAGGCTTAAGAGTGTGCAGTAAACGGAACAGCTATGTCTTGTTAAAGAAATCACTTTGCTTCAGTCTGTACAAGTCATTTAGTTTTTTGGGGGTTTTTTTGTTGATCAAAGTCTGCACTTTTAATGGCGAGACAGAGATTTCCAGAAATTACACCAAACGCTTGACAGACATCTATCCAAGGCCAGAACAACACGGCTGATATCAAGAGAACTAAACTACATGAGACAATAGAAAGTTTTAAAGCGCATTTGAGAGACAGGCAAGTTACACAGAAACGACTACAATAGCATCAAAGAGTACTGCAGTAAAAACCTATAAAAAACCGAAGTAGACCACTGAAGTTGTTTGATGTTTAGTTAGTCGTCAGATGAGAAAAATGTCATCTTGAATTAAAACCGGCAAGCAAGTGGGTGTTGGATGTCAGATGGATGTTGGCACTTCTCCACCTTTGGCCTGACATACAGTGCAAGTCAATTACACAAAAATAATGGATTAAGCATGACTTCATATTGCAGAATGAATCCTGCGTCTGAGTGCTGTCAGCATTTCCATCCTAAAATACACTTCAGACGCAGACTAGACAGCGCTCTGACTGTGCCACTTAACTCAGAGGAGTTAAGTATTAGAGTGACAGTGTGGGTGATATTATGCAAGTGTTTGCTGCGCATCACTGCGCTACCTTTGGTATTTTAAGCACATCTAATTATACAGCAATGCCAGCAAAACATCCAACAAATCCTCTCCTCTAAGGCCAGGGTCTGATTAATTTGGATTCAACGCTACATCAAAGGGTCTATATTAGACCAAGGACCTGCATTATGAAACTGTGCCGACTCAAAAGGTTACACACACAAATGCACAAAGACAAAATTGTGCTCAAATACTCATATTTGTGCCTCATACTTGTGAACTTTAACAAGTTACCAAAGCGCTATAGTTCAGGCAGAACGCCAAAGACACGCTTATATTGACTGGTTGGCTTTAAGTGTTTGCAATATTCTTCACAATGATCATTCCCAGCTGTGCAGCTCCAATCCTATTCATGCAGGTATACAGTACGGACATTACAACCTTAAACTTGTCACCATTACTTTGTCTCACTATTTGCTGCCGTTAGCTCCCTCCGCTACCTCAACCTTCTCCTATTGCAGATGTTTGTTTAAAATGTAATGCTCGTTTATGTGTTCATTAAGGGGGATTAGCTTTTTTAGCATAATCCACATCACTGCTTATATTCATTAAGAGCTCCCTCAAATAGCCGAGCCTTTTCCGCCAAGTCTAATTGCATAACCATTTGCTATAAATGATGTATCTCTGGCTGAATTATCCATAGAAAATCATCATAAATGTCTCATGAACAATGCCAGACCACAGATCAAAAAAGAAAAAAACTGCACAAAGGTTTTAATTGCTGCAAATGTTGGAGATATACGTTGGACCATTAAAAGAGTGGTTTCAATTAGATAGTGTAGATAGCTAGTGTAAATGTAAATAGTAGAGAGACACAAGAGAAGATTGACACTATCCTCATGTTAAATATGAAGCTGGAGCCAGAAGATGTTAGCTTAGCAAAGCATACCTGCACGCTAAAGAAATAGTCAAAGCACATAACCCCTGTATAAACACTTTTTTTTTTTTTTTATCCTTCAGTTTTTGTAGGGATTAAACAAACAAGATATAACATGTTAATTGGTGAATTTAGAGGCTCTGGTATCAGTCTTTTGTACCTTTGGACAGGGACGGGCCAATGTTATGTTTGCAGTCTTTATGCTAAGCCAAGCTACATGAAACTGGCTTTCGCTTCATATTTATTGTAAATAAAAGAGTGATATTGATCTTCTCATCTAACCCTCTGCATGAAAGTGAATGTTTCCCAAAACACTGGGCTGACTCATTGGAAACCATTTATTTGTGCTCATCCCTGGGACAGACGCGTATTCCAAACACACACACACACACACACACACACACACACACACACACACACACACACACACACACACACACACACACAC
>JBBPCS010000226.1:8353780-8380069 GCA_037974645.1 Hollardia meadi
AAAAATCGTTTTTCTTTTTTTTGCTTCCCCCCCCCCCCCCCCCAGTTTTCACCATCTGACCTCTCAACGCACCACTGGGAAATTAAATGCCATTTTAAGAGCATTGGAAACAGAATGCCTAACATATTATGTGATGATATCAAACATGTTGAAATAGCCAAAGTATCCCAAAAGTGAAATTCTACTGCAATAAAAAATACTTGTTGAACTAAAGGAGACCAGTTAATAGTTACTGCAGACCTTGGCGAAGCTCAGAAAGTCTTAGTCATCTAAGGAGGTCAGCACTCCCTCTGCTGGCTGCAGGCCTGCAATACAGCCTGGTGCAAAGGCAGCTGTAATAGCTGTTTTATGTTTTAGGATCTCACTCTGTGTTTCCTACAGTAGCTACTGGATTTCTCATAGGAATTTACTCTGTCCATGATATCCCCTGTGTCTTCGGTCACATAACCAAAGCGGTAACAAACCGATTATGAGGGGGTTTAGGTTTTTGTTTTGAAATTCATTATTAATATTCAAGTTTTAAATTCTATTGGCGTCCTAATTTTCCCACTTCACACTGAGGTCTCCGAAAACCACAGTGGAATAAGCAGACAGGCAGGCTGCATGACGCTACGAAAATATGCCAAGTTAAGTGCGTGCATCGTTTGTACAATACTTGAAACATATCCAACAAAAATAGAAGAAATGAGATGAGAATTATGTGTTCGCTGTCTCACACAACCATCACTGGAAAAAAAAGCAGTGATGCTTCTAGTCTTTTAAGTCACATTTAGATCGAACAAAGTTTACATTGACCCCTCACCTCAAATCCTTTAATTGCCCATTGTGGACCACTGGTGGCTGTGCTGAATGGAGCCTGTTCTCTACAGCAAACAACCAATGAAATATGGGAAATTACAGTCACTTTTCTGTCTTTGTAAAACATGCATTCTATTTTACCCCTTTAAGAACACATGCATATTTTTTGTCTCCCATGCCCTATCCTCAACATATTTGTAGCAAAATAACGGCACCAAAATACATAAAGTACATTTGTAGTATATTTATTGCAATGTCCCCTATTATTCAGTCTTAATTCTTTGCATTCCTATTGTGTTTCTGTTTCCCTGCGAGACAATCAACAGGGGTCTCTGTTTGTTCACACTCTTACATTTTCATCCAAGCATAACCCTGGTTCTCTGGCAGCTCACTTGGCAGAGACTATATGACTACAATAGTGCTATAACACTGTGGAGGACAACGTGATCTTGGTCATGTAATGACTGCATAATTAGCCTCATTTCATAACATTGACAGGCATAAACTTGCTGTCTTCACAGTAGGGCTAAAGCACAAATGACGAGAGGAATGGTTCAACAGCGGAGCTCTTGCTTTATGCATGTGCGCGCTTGTGAACAGTGAATTCTATAGTGCATTTTACAATTGGTCACAATCCAAAGCCCTCTCCAACACCAGTATTTCCAGGAACAGATGGTGAAAAATGAACACAAAGACAGGCGCGTCTTCATGGCAACACAGCAAATAAAACGGCAAGGATTTCAAGGAGACAGTGCCAAGCGCAGAGACCTAGTTATATTTATTTATTTCACTCCAAAGTAGCTCTCCAGTTGGTTCGGAGCCAGGGGACAAAATATCTCCAAAAAGCACAAAGCCAAATCCAAGAAATATTTATGAAGGAATAAATAATTTGGAACCTCCACAGAGCAACAAACCTGGCCTCAGCTAGTCCTCTTTAGTGACTGTTGTTTGTTTTGCCCCTGAAAAATACAAACTTAGTCCAGGCGGAAAATGCAGTGGACTGAGTTAGCCGTGCAGATGTACTATATAAGCATAGTTGTGTATGAAACACATCACTACCATTAGCTGCGCCTTTCCTACATTATTTTCCCCATTCCATCTTTTATTTTCCCTGCTGATTCTCCACTCTGCCTCTTGCCTATTATCTGTGACAGCTCTTTGGCGCTTTCATTTCCCTCCACTTGTTTATATCTTTGCCTATTGTCAGCACCGCTTATTGCACATCACCACAGTTTCTCAGGGTCATACAAAGTCTTGAGGCAAAGTGAGAGACAGCCCTCATGTTCACCATCCACAACACAAAAACTAACGCGATGGCCATGCCTCTGCTCTTCTCGATGTCCCTCCAAATTGGGAAAACTGGCAGCCACCCGGATCGTTAAGACTTGGGCATCCTTTCAACTTCTGACAATCTCACTGTCATCTTTTTTTTTCTCCCTGCTGGGCCACAAAGTCTTTAAGTATGAAAAAAATAGGCTTCCTATCTTGAGAGAGGAAACAGACAGATAAAGAACCCTTCTCTCAACCGTTAGCTCCACATAAACTACATCGGATGGAAGCCAGTAAAAGCTCCAATTGAGATTTCATGAAAGAAAATACACATTTATATGCCGTCCAATAAAGATAAAAGACCTGTCAGAGAGATTGTGCCGCAGATAAGTCAGATTTACTTTGTTTTCAAAAATACATAGAGGCTATAGTTAAAGAACTCCTAAACGTTTAGCTTTGTTCCATCCCATTTCACCCCTTGTCAGAGTCCTTACCATTAAATGGCAAAGCAAAGGAAGAGGGGATTGAACTGTGTTGGCTTTGGGCACAGCACTTAAGGTCTACAGCTGCTGAACTGGCATTATGTGGTATTATAGTCTTTGTCAGCAAAAGGAAGCATAGTCCTCTTCCCGGGAATTGGGCTCAACGTTGTATCTTTGAAAGGACAAATAGAGAATCAGCCCAACTTTACTTTACTGACTACTAGCTTTGTCCAGGCTTATTTCAGACATTTCTTTAAACCTGTCATTGCAACATAAAAACCAAGGCAAAGGTAAACAGCTTCAAAATAATTGGAAAAACCGATCTGTTTTTATGTTTAATGGCACAATTTAAAAGGGGAGATGTTGTGTGGAGAGCTAGGCATTAAGATCTAAACTTCATCAACCTATCGTAGCTCTTCATTGGTTTGATAAAGGCACAGTGTGTAGGATTTAGTGGCAGTGCAACCAACTGAGCACGCCTCGACTCACCCTCTCGTATGGTGGCCGTTAAAAACTTGAATAACATGAAAGGCCCTCTCTAGAGTCAGTGTTTGATTTGTCCATTCTGGGCTACTGTAGAAACATGGTGGCGCAACATGACCTTTTATATCTTTGTAGAAATAAAAGGCTCATTCTAAGGTACCAAAAACACAACGATTCTTAGTTTCAAGTGATTATACACAAATGAAAACGTATTTATGAATGTTATATTCAATTTCTGCCTCTAAATCCGACACACTGGATCTTTCAAAGGAAGCTGATTCTAATCAACCGAAATGGCACAAATCACATGTAGCTCTTGGCCCGTACCTTTGTATCCAAGGCTGTTGTCTTCTTCAGATGCTGGTTGAGACGCAGGTGTTTGGGTGATGACCTCATGGTTCCCTCTGTGTTTATCTGTATCTGTACAATTAAAAAGAAAATGTACAAAATTGTTTAACCATGAAAGCGAACTAAGTCACTTAATCTCAGTGATGGATGAATGCAGTGGACTTTTTTAAAGAGGCAGCCATGCATGATGAGGAAAAGTCACTTTTTAGTTTACAATAGGCCTGCTTGCACAGTAACCTTCCTATACTGCTGGGTTACAGATTCAGTTTTTCTTTTTGTTATGTACTGCTAAGGCACAATTTATACTTTAGTTTTGTTCATTTGCAGTACTTTAATAACACAAAAAAAAGGTTAGCAGGATTTTTCTTTTAAGTATTCATTCATTTTTAGCACGTGCTCAATAGAGTGGTGGAATAGAGAAGTCAAAAACCAACAACAATGCACCGATCTCCTGAAAGCTAGCAAGCTACTTTCATTTCATTTTACATGGATGAAATACAGCATTCCTGCAGATGCTGAGAATCGTTGCAGAATGGCAGCAGTCTCAATGAGAAGTTGCCTGAATAAATTGTTATGCTCCAGTGTACGATGTGTCGACAAAGCACTTTTATGAACCTTTTTTGACACTGAAAAATAATAGTCACATGATGACTCATCAAGTTGAAGTTAGCTTGTTATTGTTTTATAAATACATGAAGGAAAGAGAGTACTTCCCTTGACACTATGAATAAATTCTGCTCTGCAAGCACATTTTGGGAGTGCCAACACTGTGAGGTGTAAAGTGCATTAAGGTCTTAGTCTCAAAAGGAATATGATCTCCTGTGTGGAAGCAGAAAATAAATCTAATGCAGCATGCTTCTCAAACTAATAGCCTGCTTTAAGGAAAATGAGCTGAGCAACCATTAAACCTTTGGCACAGTTCAGAGTGCTCATTTGTCACTCCATTGATGAACACAATCTGAAAGATTAATTATACATAATATTCATAAATTAAATGCTTGCATGCACAACCACAAGGTTTCCATATACAGTACTTACCCGTGTTTTATACAGTGGCTAGGTGCTCAGCTGTGGCTATGGCTTCTAATCATGGATGTTGTCTTAAGATACACCACTAGAGGGTGCCATCACGTCATTTGATTTAAAGCCTTAAACAAAGGCAGACCTATTTTCTTATTGCCATGTTAGTGTATAGTGAGTATTGATTTTAAAATGTGGATTTATTAATATGTCCTAAAATAGCAAAAATTTACAATAAGTTTGTATAGTTGCAAATAGAAACATTTCACATAAAAATGGAACATTTGACTGACAAACGTATGTCCATTTCTATATAGAAGTTAATAATGTAACTTAAAATTAAACATGATACTGTATGTTGTTTATCATCTCATTAAGTTAGATTTTGGCCTTTATCATCATCCACCTCCCTGTAACATTAAATAAATGTAGGTTAAAAAAACAGGTTTGGGGTGCCCTACTTTATGGACATTTAAAAAAAACAAAAAAACTTCTGTGTCTTAAAGTTTTCCGCCACAAGAGGACAGCATAACTACACGAGGTGCTGAAGTTTTGCTATTGAAAGAATTTTGGTGAATATAATTTTCAAAGACCCAAAGCTGGCATCTGTGTGGCACCATGAAAAAGTAATCCTCTACACATACCTTTCGATCAGGTGTTCAGCCTGCCGTACTGCCAGTAATGGAGAGGGTATTCTGTTATAAGAATATAATTTTCCACTTTGTGGGAAAAACTGTTCATACATATTTGTTCAAAGAAATTGATTCCGTCTTTGTATTATTGAAAATGCCTAAAACCTGACAGGTTTGTGAGCAGTACAAGATTGTCTGCCATGTGTAAGTGGACACATTTTTGACTTAATGTTTAGAGTTTCAATGACAGATTAAGGGTCAAAGTCATCGAAACACTGTCTCATCTTAAAAGAACAATGACATTAATCGACCGAAAATTGAAAGGATAGCTCCTCTTGGTGTTGTTATGTCATGTGTGTCCAGTCAGAGAAGAGATTCTCACCTGAAGTGTCCATGGCGTGG
Organism: Hollardia meadi; assembly: GCA_037974645.1. Lineage (NCBI taxonomy): Eukaryota > Metazoa > Chordata > Actinopteri > Tetraodontiformes > Triacanthodidae > Hollardia > Hollardia meadi. Next base: position 8,359,215 of record JBBPCS010000226.1, read on the forward strand.
CACTGCTGCAGCTGGTTGACACAGAGCAGGCTGGTTAGAAGAAATGTGATGGGCGATTGTAGAGCCAGCATGGTCGCTATGGGCTCAGCCTACCTTCAAGTGGGCCTTAACAAACCTGGAACCAAGAGACAGATCAAATCTTATAACTTATTGGCATATCACATAGTCTGTGGTTTGAAACATCGCTGAACTTGAGACATGCTGGAGTGTTGTATCGCAATAACAAAGAAGAATGACATTAGAACATTAGACCTTTGTGTTATAAGCATAATTATATCCTGTTATAGTAAACATGTTTTGTTATGTTGAAAGGAGTTCCATTCAATTCCTCTCACAAAGTGAAACCACAAAAGCTCCTTGTCCCCCATGCTGGCGAGCACTATGTACAGCCATGTTCCTGTGTGAAATTCCACTATAAAAGAAGAGAGGAAGACAGATGGACTTTCTTCTGAAACCCACCCAGCATGCAGCCAAACTCTTGAGTCTGTCTGTTTCAGTCTGATCCAATCCACACATAACAAGGGAATGCATATTACTACGGCTTCAGTGTTGCTTTTCCGATTATATTCCAACACACGAGTGAGCTTCTACAATACATCTCTAAAATCCTCTCTATGTGTATGCGCACGCTTTGGGTTCAAGCGCTCCATCAAACTTTCATGTGCTCATACATACATACATTTCATACATAATCAAAGTCAAACATCATACAAGTATGCTCACATTTACCTGCTGCACCCCCCCCCCCCCAAAAAAAAACAAAACAAATACCCACCTCCACACACACAACATAAAACACAGCCTCACTCTCAAGTGGGAATAATGATGAGACATGGTGACAGCGCCAGGCCAGAGAAATAAGAAGTCAGTTGTACTGATCAGCCATCTGTGGTACAAACGGCTTTGCGACTCATCCTTGCTGTCTGACAGACAGCCAGATTCCTGGGATGTCTTGGCACCCTGCGGCCACCAGCTCCATGCTCCACTTTAATTGTTCTGAGAAATGTACACCAACAGCCAACATTGTTAATACGCCAAAAACTCAAGCACAAAGTGAATTTTCTGTGCAGCCAGTGATGAGAAGGAAAGGCGCTGTTGTTTTTGTGATTGAGATTAAATCTACTAAAAAGCGATTTAAAGGTTACTGTATAATTTAATGTGTTTGGTTTTTGCCACCAATCTTTCATAAAATGGCTTTAAAAAAGATTTTGATCTACGGATGATTAACATATTGGAATGGCTATTTAAAAGATTTTATATTTTTTAAAGGTTGAAAATATACATATGCAGTTTATAATTCATTGTAATCCACTGTTGATGTAAAAAATGAAGGTCTTCAGTGTATTACTACAGAGTGGGTGAAATAGTATTCATGATGTTTAGTGATTCTGGTTCTGGTCGGTTAGTTAGTCCACCCCTTTGGTTCAAACTGCAATATATCAACGATTGCTGGATGGATAGCCATGAAATTTCGTATATACCATATATCCCTATCTACTTCAGGATGAATTGTAATAACTTGGTGATCCTTTCAATTTTTATCTAGCGCCACCAAGAGGTCAACATTTAGTTTGTCCAGTATGTTGGTTTATGACCAAATACCTGCAAAACTACATCAGCCACAGTTGTTGTTGTGTTTAGTGCTAATTAGCAAACTAACTCACTAAACTAAGATGGTGAACATGGAAAACATTAAACCTGCTAAACAAGCATTGTCATTGTGAGCTTGTTACCATGCTGACATTAGCATTTAGCTCAAAGTACCACTATTCATCGAGTTTCAGCTAGTCTTTTCCCATGTGTTAATATTGCACGTGTTCATATCGCAATGATGATGACATTAACATACCTCACAGAGAAGCTTGTATAGCTGTATAGACTGTTACACATTTGGTCATATTATATGTTCTTCATTCTGTACTGTTTCTTTTAATTATGCTTGGAATATTAGTATGCATGACACTATAATAAAATATATATATATATCATGTTGTGACTGATGAGTAAAATAACCATTACTAAATATTTTAATGTTTGGCCCATCTAGTGAAAATGCTGATGTTTCAAAAGCTTTGAAAGCCAGAACCAGTAATATTACATAGTAATATAATATTCAATAGGAATGTTATTCCTATTGAAATCTGCTGATACAAACATTTACACATGGATATATTTCTAGCATAATGAGCCAGGAAGATTGCATTTTGTAGCATGCTGAATATTATATGTGGATGGTAGTAATAATGTTGCATTGTTTAGTTTTATCTCACAGATAAAACAGAATGATACAGAGAGGAGAACGGTAAAAGTGGGTGTAGAAGGGGACAAAAAAACCCATAATAAATCAAAGAGGTAGCCTAATTAAAAAATACGCCAGTGAGGAGTTTGTGTGTCTCCTTAGCAATAATATAATAGGAATAACATGCACCCACCCTGCGAGTACAATATACTATGTCACCTCTAAAAGGTGCTGGCTGGACAAACATGTACACCTGCAAAGCTGCCCGCACTGACCGGACGGGCAGCTTTGCTGAGCTAATGGGGAGAGGCTGCAGATCAAAGGAGACAGGACTGCTGATTTCCCCTTCCTTCTTCTGTCTGCTGGAGAATAATCACAGTTTACCATCTAACATATTGTCAATAAGACAGAACAGGAGCTCCCCCTATACCACAGCAGACAGATCACACTGTAGAAAGCACTGGAGCGTGAACAGAATCCGCTTTCAGCATCCCCCTCCCCCCACACACACATCTTTTCTTCAGTTCAATCCCATGTCCTCATGGAGACAGATGCAATTCAATATGTTATACCAGGTGTGGAAAATGTGTAGATAGAAGATACTAATGTTCAACAGACACTTTAGATGCACCTGTAGCATTCGCAGGAATATGATACTTTTGATATATGATGATTTTTATATGCATGACATATTTCATGTTGCAGCACTGTAAATGTAATATTTTATTGGCTAGTCTTACACAATAACCCCAAACATATTTAAATCTCTATACATTTTACAGTCAGATGCAGTGGTTAATTAGCAGCTCTGTAGTACAACACCACCAGGGTGCTGAGTGAAAGCAGGGTGGCACAACCAGGAAGTATGATTCACTGACTGTTTTCCGACAAGAACTGGAGTCTAAATCAAGGCAACAGTAGGGGGTATGTCGAGGAAGGGGCTTGCGCTATTGAGACAGACTCAGATATCAGAAAACACACAAACAACCTGCTTATGATTCCTCATGTAAGACCGAAGAGTTCTGTTCAACTGCTGGTAGTTATGCTGACATATGATCGTGTCTTTTGGTGAAATGGATGTAGAGACAAATATGGGCTTTCATAATTGCCACTATAATGCATTATGGGAGCTATTAGAGCAAGACAAAGGATATTAAAAGTATGAGGAGCAATCATGAGCTCTGTCAGGTAACAAGTTATAGTTGGCCAAGTCTGCATTGTGTAGGAGATGATCCAATGGACTGGCCACAAGGGGGCAGTGACCTTTAGCCCCCAGAGGATGAATGACCCTGATAATGTCAGCATCAAGACCATACTACTACATGCTGTTAGCTGCAGTTCTATCTGCAAATGTTGGTGTATCGTATTAATAGCAGTACAAACATTTGATAAAGTATATTAATGGTTAAGAGGAAAGGAGAAAATATTGATGAGCACGTGCCAACTGCACCAAACCGTTGTTTTATCCGTCCTTGATAAACACCTCAGGCCCACTTGAAGGGAATTTAGATTAAGGGATTTAGGAAGTGAATCCACTGACTCCACTTGACAAGGGGTTTTTCAATGCACACATTCATATTACATCACTGTAGAATGATCATAGCATGTCCTCACTGCTAAGACAAACACTCCCACATACATTCCCTTTAGTTTAGTTTTGGTTTAGTTGTTGAGTCAATAGGACAGCCAAATAAACTAAATCCACCCAGATTAAGCAGTCCTTTACGATATGAGCTTGGGGTTTTTAAAAAATGTAATTCAAGCAACTGTTAAACATCCGTAGCTTAATCCCTTTAGGGTTTTCAGAACCACGAAAGGATTTCATTTTTCAGAACCAGAAGCCAGAGAAATAAACCAGAAAACATCGACCAAAGAGGGAGAAAAATTAGGTATTTTATCTTTAAATAAATGAATAATACATACTCACTCACTTCAGTATATCCATGTTGCCATATTTCATTCCACTAAATTCAGACTAACCAGCAATATGCTTCACTGTGCTTTTATTCTTTTAAGATATTACAGTGAGTTTAATTTAGCTTTTTTATTTAATGTTTATCACAGTTAAAAAATTGTATGATCATTTTGTGAAATAGACCTGACTTCCAACGTCCCATCAGTCAAAGTGCATATATGAAAGGAGAAATGTAAATGAATGATGGGCAATCGGCAATTCGGCAACATGTGCTCATCGGAATACAAATCAGATTCACTACAAATTTGTGTTGAGAGCCACAAATAACTTTCAGCACCACCGCACGTGGACAGCATCTACTCCAGTATTAATCAATTCCCCCTGACAGCGAAACGTGTGCACTCACAACAGTGAAATTAATAAACCCAGCTAACCGGGCCTCACTAATGTGAATATAAGTACAACTTTACAACTTACCCTTCCAGGTTATTCCTCCAGCATTATTGTTCCATTTTCTCCAGCAAAAACAAATCTCTGCCAGTCTGTGCTTTTGAGGCATCCAAGTACCAAACAATGAAAAGCAGAGACAGGAAGAAAAAAGAAGACAAGATGTGGATGTGTAAAAAGGGGGAAAAATTTGAAAAAAGGGAGCCTATGCCGGAGGAAAAGCCTAAATAATCCATCTGTGATCCAGGAGACGCTATCAGATGGGGTGCATACAAATCACATACCTCTGCAGCAACCTAGGTCCAATATCCTCAGGGTCCTAAGGCTACAGTCAGACAATTTACTCTTGCGGATTAGGTCTGACACTTCACGCATTCAAGGACATTAGAACATGGTAAGCAACATGATCATTCTGATTTTATTTTAAATGAAAAAAAAGACAATTTTTTGCATTTTCCAATTTGTCCTTTCTGTATGGCACATTGAAGATTATTCTGAATTCTTTCATTAAGTGTACTGGTAAACCACAGTCTGTTAGTGCACATTAAATTCTGAATTGAATTCTAGAGTGAACATCCCTTCAACATTTCTTACAGCCTCAACATTTCTAAGCTATTTCTCATCTATTGTAACATATTGCATTGCAAAATGAGCTGTTATTACCCATGGTTTGACACAATTTGGGGTCCGGTGTGCAAATATATACGCTACTGTATGTTTTTGATGGTTTTCTGAATAAAGCATCACAGCTCAAGCTACCCAATCGATGGAGAATCACAGTGAATATTGTTTCTAATACAAGGTCTACATTCACCTGCAGCAAAACCACCCCCCTCTCTGTGTCTTTCACTGAGTGAAAGTAAAATGGTTTTTGCCAATTTGTTTTTGCTACCTGCTTTACCTATTCAGGTACATACAGTAGGGGTGCTGGAGCCTTAGCATGCATAGAGCACAAGGCAGGAAAACACCCAGTTCATCATACAGATAACAGAGACAAACACATTTACACCAGTATAAATTGGGCATTTTTTCAATCCACCTGACATGTATATGTGGAACTCTGGCCTTTTCTAAAGCCTCCCACTACTCATACACTCCCCTGTGTATTTTATTGTCATTATTAAATGTACTCACATCAAATGGATATTTTTTACTTGAGTTATTGATCTTGTTGAGTCCACAATGACTGTCTATTAAGTCTACTAATTCCTCTTGTATTTATGAAAAGATCAATCTCTGTTCAGACATATTTATCTCCAGAGTCAAATGTTTATTCCCAACTGAGAGTAATCAGGAAACTTAATGCACACCAAAGACCATTTAGCTCTGTGGTCTATTGGTATTCTTACCTCTGCTGCTGCAACAAGAGGGGCATCAGGGCATGTGACCCAAGACAATTTTCTTTTCAGCTAGACTCTTATCAACAGGGCTCTTATCAAGATCCTCCATCTAACCCAGCAGTGCGGTCTTGAATCAGCCTCAAGTCAATATCATGGTCATCTATCATGCTGACAGGATCCGACTTGAGAGTGTGCCATTGGAAAGATAATCACCTCGAGAGGAAACACGGTCTTCAGCAATAATGCTGCTTAACTGGTCAGGGTGACCGAGTTACTTGAGACAGTGCTTTGTATTTGGAGAGTGCAGGATCTCTCTTAATTGTTTCGTTGTTTTATCGACTGTCACCGGCTCATCAATAGGTGTTGAAATGTTTTAGTGTTGAGTAATCGACCTGTGGAATCTCACGTTTATTCAAATTCTCACAATCAAATTACTTGGTCACGCAGTAGCAGCGAGATGACTTTATACTGCACTAGCCTCTGTGAAATCGTTGGCAATGGGCATTTTCCTGATTCTTTCTGTTAGAAAAGGACAAAAAGAGATTTGGGTTGAGGTTAAAGAAACATGATGACCCTCAGTCCTTGCCTCTTTGCCCTGTTACTTTATTGGTCTTAAAATTTGTCACAAACTAATGGCCAGCACTGAGGATCAAGTACAATTTATTTACCTTGTAGGTTTACCAATTAATCATTATACTTTTACTATACTTTACATAGATGACGAAACAATTTCTGTCAATTTCTCTCTCACACACACACAAATTCACTGTGCATAACTGATTGTTTGTTTCATATCAAAAAGTGACCAGTGGTTATATTACCATACATTTATATGGTAATATTTGAGTCTCTTTTCCTCTCTCTTCTTTAGTTAGGCTGACTGACACTTCAGATTCTACACACACAGGAAGCCAAACAAAGCTATTTTTATGGATGGGCCATTATGCAAGAGCTGCACGGGGAATCTGTGAGAATGCAATCCAGGTGTCATTGCCCCTTGGTAATCTCTCTCGTCTTCAGGAATTCATTTTCTCAGCAGCTTCACTTGAAAATGACATTCTGACACCATTTACATGGAAATCACTTTGCCTCTTCATCTGTAATAGTGGCCTGTCTGCAGACAGGACATCTCTGAGGGCTGGACTATTAATGGGCATTAAACAGTAAAAAGGGGAGGAAGGAAGGAAAGAAAGAAAGAAAGAAAGAAAGAGGGGTTTTTCAGGATAAAATCAAGGTCAGAGCTTTGGGTATTAAGGGATAAGGGGACTGAGAGAAAGCACAATGAGAGAAATTCCTACTTTCCCCTTAAACGCACTCTCTGTGTGTGCTCCCTCGCACACACAAGAGAGAGACGTAAGGATTTTTCCTAAAAGACAAAGAGAAATCCATCAGCTGAGTAGGTGCTGAGAGGAATACATATGATTCAGGATTTATTTATTTTTTATATATTTGAATACAATTTTTCTTTCTTTTTTTGGAAAGACGCATGCATGCATTTTATTCTGATCAGGCAGTTTCTTGTTAACGTCAATCATTTATCAGTGGTCTTCACAAAGCAAACCAAAGATGTGAAAATGTCTGTGAACTTCCACAGGACCTGTATTTGTGGAATAACTACAGAATTATTTCAGTGCACTCTCAACAACCACATCTCTCAAGGTCCAAAAAGGCATGCAGGGAAAGCACAAAGGCATAAATGCATGTTTACACACAGACATTAACAGTACATACATAAACATACACAACACCATGGGGTTACCTTTTCAAGTCATGAATGATGTGTGTGATATGATAATGAATGTGGTTTCCATATGAAGCACATGCATCACAAAGATGCTCTCAAAAATTCTCAGAGGTATCACATATGAGATACATGTTAAAAAAAAGATGTATGTGCTGTCACGCATTTGATTAAAATGTCTTTGTCGAATTTCTGTTAAAAAAATATGGGGATAAAGTTAGATAACAAATGTTATTTGATTGGATTAACACTGCCTCCACCTGGCATGAAGCTACTAAGAATTACTTGATAAAGAGCTCATGCAAACACACCAAATGTGCAGTAATATAACCTAAAGATTAGCCTATTACTTGTTAGACTTTTATGAAAACAGTTGGATTTGTTTAAACATATGCGTACTATGATAGGAGTTGTGTCCTTTTCTTTTAAAATGACACTAAACTTAACATTACATTCATGCAGCCTGCAAAACCCAGGTACAGTAGCATTGCATGCATCCACAATTTTAATTGTATTTATAGAGAAACAAGTAATGTGTTAAATGAATCTTTTGTATTACACAGTCAAATTAATGTGATTCCGAGTGGATCTTTACACTCAGCAGGCTGAAACACTTCTTAGCTTTGCAAGTGAGTGTGGCCAGATGTCACAATAGTGGTTAGACTGCAATGGAGGCTATTGCACCACACAATGGATTTATATGGAAGTCCAAGTCTTAGACTTGAGCAAATTGCTAGTCTTTCATGTGTCTATATATTGACCATTAAATGAACATGGCTTTTGAACATTTTCATTTAAAACCTGTTTTTACATAGACCTAATGCAATACATTTTAACTTAAAATATTTTTAAAAGACAACACGACAATTAGGTTTTAACCTGAATAAATATTTATACTTTTCCATCAATTACAGTAGGTCTGAGTGGATAAGTTTAACTTAGTTTAAAGTTAGCTACATTTACAGTTAGTCTATTATTAAATGGAAAATTTCTAATGTTTAATAGCTGCATACAAGCTCTCATATTACTTCTGAAATGTGTGAATGGTAAGCCAAGCACTGTCACAACCACACATTAGGCCAGGTCACAACAGAAAAATCTTTAAATACTGTTTGCTAAACTTTGCTAATTTGTTGTTCGAGCGCCGTAAATGCAGCATTAGTCGTGCGTGCCCTGCGTCGCTGCTAAGTTGATGGCATGTTGATAGGTGGAAAAAAACATGACGTCACCACGTAAAGCGGTACGTCTTGGAGAAGATAAACAAAAAGGAAGGAAGCCTTCGGCCATACAATCGCGGCAAAAATCGGTTCAAAAATTTAGCTTGCACGCTATAGTTAGCAACTACATGTGCCCTTTTATTGCGTAGGTAATTATAATTAAGCGTTCACAATCATGGACGAGGCAATTGTGTTTCGTATGAGCGCGTTTTCCGAGCAAGGAGGGAGGAAATACATGGAGGATGTTGTCGAGATAAGAATCGAGTACGAGCCGACACCGCCGACAGTCGAAGACTATCCAAAGTCGCAGAGACATGGAGGACAGGATAAAGCCGAGAATGAACCAACCGAACAGACTGAAAAGACGACACGCGACCCTAACGTTGACGCTCAACCTGGACCAGTGTCTGCTATGTGGGTAGAGAGTCTATCGAATGAGGACAATGGCAACAACAGCGCACCGGTATCAGACGAAAAAGTCTCCGAACATGTAGTGAACACTCAGAAGTCTGTGGCGTTTTTCGCTGTTTTTGATGGCCACGGTGGTCGAGAAGCGGCGCATTTCGCAAGAGAGCATCTGTGGGATTTGTTGAAGAGGCAGCGGGGGTTTTGGTCTAAGGACCATAGTGAAGTGTGTGCTGCTCTTCGGAAAGGGTTCATAGCCTGTCACCATGCAATGTGGAAAGAGCTACGTAAGTCACCCCAGTTAAGCCTGTTGTCCCCCCCCCCTGCATTTATATTTCTGTCTATTTATGGCTGCTTATTGTTCATAATCCCTACTGTCACAGTCTCACCAACGTTTGATAACAAACCGTGTCACATGAGGCAGCATCCTCCTCAGCTGGTGTGATGATGTCCAATCCTCTGCTGGCTGGGGCCCATCCCATAACAATAAGAACACAGTGAGCCGTCATATGACCACAGCACATCTTTCAAAGTTCACATGACCTCTGCAGTATAAGTTAGAACTCTGATGTTATGTTTTCATCAAGGCAGTAGATGTACAGTGAGTGGATTAATGGATAAAAGTCGCCAGAAAACAGAAGTTAAGAGAAAACCTTCAATGAATTGCATATTAAAGTGAAAATAGACAAGTTTCATGTTCCACGAAACATTTCTGAAGCTCCACAGCCAAACGGTTGTGCAGCATTCTCATAAACACCTGAAGCAGATGAGGACTTGTTTTAAAACATAAAGACACATCCGTAAAAGACATAAATGGCTCCATACAGCTTGTCCGGTGTAAACCAAGTGTTTTACTTATATTAACTTTAGATGATGCTGTAATAAGCTCCAGTACAACTCAATAGAGTGTAGGGTCTAGAAACGGGGGATAAAGATTAGAACCAAACAGTTCCTTATAGTTGCTCTTTAAAGTTAGACACTGTATGACTGGTGAAATTAAGCGGGTTCAAACGTGACTTGCTTCTGATGTGCCTGCATTTTTTTTTTTTTTACATTTTTGTGCTAACATATCTTGTTGTTGACTGTTTTAAAGACAAGGAGAGGCTTTAAGGCTTGGGTAGACGGTATCAAGAACATTTAGCCAGATGGAAAGGCTTCTTAACTATTTATATTCATAATGTTTATAAACACTATGTATGCTTTCGTCGGTGTGCAGTGGAAATCAGGTGTAAAACTTCAATCTAACTTCTACTTGCCTTCAATGTACCCTCTTCACTAGTTGTTGCCAGTGATACTTTTGTTAAAAGTGTATTTTCTCAAATTGTTTTGTCTTAAATCTAAGAAACCATATCGCTTGATAGAAAGATCTAAAAATGAAATTTAGCGATGCACGATATGTTTTTTTCAACCGGCTGCTTCTCATGGCTGATACCGATAAGATAACTGAAAATTTCACATTTTTGCATTTTAAAAAGAAGTGCATAACCTGTAGTTTCTGCACACAGTTCTGAGGGCAAGAAAGGCTAAGATGTAATGAGCAAAGATGGATGTTTCAATATTCCATAGCTCTAATAAGATCTGTTGTGTTAAAACTCATAGACTTTTCTCCTCCTCTCTGAACCCTTGTGGAAGATGTATTATAAATTATAATAGTGTCTAGTCTTCCTGTGAAACTGTAAAAAAAACAAAAAAACGTCCACTCCAATGACGACATGTTTAAGATGCACAGGGCCTCCTACTGTACTTGTTAAGTAAATGAAGGCAATTTGGCTTTGTATTATTGGCTCAACTATTGGCTAATAATTTCATTACCGGCTGATAACCAGTAATGTAAAATTTCCCATTATCAGGCTGATAATTTATTGGTCCGATAAATATTGTGCATCCCTTATTAAATTAAGCACTTTATCATTTCTGCTTGGGGAAAATCAATGTTTACACTACATCATTACACGCATGCACCTAAACATAGATTAGTGGATAGATGTCAGAGTGACGAGAGTTTCCATGCCAGGTGCCTTCTTACAGAGCTACTATCCTACCTTTAGTTGCTTATATGTTGCAGTTTTACTATTTTAAAGTGATTAATCATAACCAGATCTTCTTAATTGGCTATTTTAATATCATTTTGGTATTGTGCTGCCCTTACTCATACTACCAATAATCTTTTCCTTAGAAACTTTTGATCAGTGAGTAACATTAATCACTTTACTTTTTGTTCATCTTTTTCCCCTTACAGCTGAGTGGCCAAAGACCATCACCGGCTTGCCCAGTACATCAGGCACGACGGCCAGCGTGATTGTGATCCGAGGAGTTCACATGTATGTTGCCCATGTAGGGGATTCAGCAGTGGTGGTTGGAGTGAAAGAAAATGACTCTGATATCACGCTCCAGGCACTTGAAGTCACCCAAGACCACAAACCTGAACTCCCTAAAGAAAAAGAGAGGATTGAACGACTGGGTGGCAGGTGAGCTGGTGAACAGGACCTCATAAAAGATGTCTTCTGCAGAGGCATGTTTCAAGATTGAATTGTATTATAAGGTCATGGGCTATGTCAAAAAGCCGAATAACATCACATGGAGGGCAGCTTTTTATTGGACTTATTCCTTTCAGTATTTCTGTATTTTCTGTCGAGCTTAAACTTTATTCTTGTGATTGTAGTGTAATGAAGAAATCTGGGGTGAACCGTGTTGTGTGGAAGAGGCCCAGACTGACCCATAATGGTCCCGTGAGGAGGAGTACAGTCATTGACCAGATCCCCTTCCTGGCTGTGGCCCGATCCCTCGGTAAAGATGACAGTCTGTTTGTTCTGTAAAATTATACTGTATGTTGCTAATGAATCGTTTTCGTTTCAGTTGTTCCTCCAGAAATGTAAATATTTTCCTTTTCTGTTGAAAGGTGATCTGTGGAGTTACGACTTCTACAGCGGGGAGTTTGTGGTTTCTCCAGAGCCTGATACCACGATGATGACCCTTGACCCCAAACGCCATCGCTACATCATCCTCGGCAGTGATGGACTATGGAATATGATGCCCCCCAAGAATGCTGTCAATATGTGTTATAGCCATGACAAAATGGTGGTACGTGATTGTACAGCTTGAACATAATCATGTAGTGTGAAATGTGATTTTTTTTTTTTTTTTTGTCATCAGTATTCATAAGAAGATGAGTATTTTTCCTTGTTTTTACACTGGTTGGAGCCTGTAAGCCTGTATTTTCAGCCTTGTAATATCAACAAGATTTTATAAAAGCTCTCATTTTCTTTCTCCTGCTGCTGCTATTTGCCTCTAGGGACCGAAGGGAATGTCTTGCGCCCGCCGCCTGGGATGCACAGCCCTACTGTTTTGGAAAGAACGCATGCTCCGTGCAGACAACACAACAGTTATTGTCCTGGCCCTACAGGAGCGCGAAGGCCCACCTATCCCTATGCATCGAGATGAGATCGTTATTGACATGGCTACAGGAATTGACCATGTTCCATACCCAGGAACTACTTATAACACATGCGAGGTCCCAAAGGTCAGTGAAATAGATTTGTTGCGTCCTGCTTTTGTAATGTTTCATTAGAATGAACCATATCAATCATACAGCAAAATGACAGATATTTTCCAAATGCAGAGTGGTTCACTGCCAGGGAAACCACTCTGACTGGAAAAATATACTGAATATTTTTGTGTTTGTTGTTTGCTATTCACTGTATTGTCCTGTGTGTGTGTGTGTGTGTGTATATATATATATATATATATATACCAGACCATTTTATATTCATATTGTGTAATACTTTCAACATTAAAAATAATTAAGGTCAACATGGCTGTTGACTTAAGGTCATACCAACAGGTTCTATCACTGGACTTCTGGTTTCAACGAATCACTTTTTTGTTTTCGGGGCCAACAGGCGGAGCATGAGGATGACATGTTTTATGAAGAAGATGAGATATATGGAGAAGAACATGAGGAATGGCCATGCCTGGAGTGGTAGTGAGGTGAATGCTCAGTTCTGAAAAAATATATCGGCAACATGACTCGCCAGTGATTTAATGTATTAATGTGTAAATGTATATTAGCTGAAAAGCCAGGCTTGTTTTGTTGAGCCTGCTGGCAAATATTCAGCTATTTGGATCTAAAAACAACAAGCTTTCCAAAGTTATTCATGAAAGTGAGTAAAAACAGTCACAGATGGAGTTTGTTAGTTGGGTTACTGTCACCAACCATCTTCCCATTTCAGCCAGTAGAGGGAGACAGTGAAATTACTGGCTTATTTTAAACAAGAAGATTGAACATATTCAATGATGCCCAACAGAAAGCCGCTTTTTCACCCAGGTGGAGTAACTAACAGGTGACAGATCAGGGCTCCTGGGTGCGGCCCTTTTAGTTACACGTGTATCTAAAAATCTGTCAAGTGTGACTAAACATTTTCATTGGTCACACTGGTGTGCCTAAAATTTACCAGGTCTGATTTAAAAAAATGTATACAAATATTTTTTTTTTAAAACACCAACTTTGTGTGCAGACATTTACCTTTTAACAAATACAATATTATTTTATCAAAAACATATTTTCTGTCGATTATTTTGTCAGTGTATAGCCTGTAGGGTTTTTCCTGTATAGAGACATTTTTGGCGACCCCCCCCCCCTTAAAATTATATTTAAAAACAGCAATTTAAATCCTCCCTGAATGTGCACAATAACAATTTATTTTTTTTTGTGATACATTTTTTACCCAACCTATATCAACCAGCCCTAACTGTATGTGGACCAACTATGACCACTTACTGTCTCGCGTAGTCGTACACCAAAAAGCCACTCTAATCCAGGAAAAGTCACCCAAAAACCCCAACTCACGTTTTGGATTTTTTTCGACAGCAATTCCGATTTCAAAACAGCAGGTAAGCAGTAAAACTGCAGGTTTTTTTGGATACAGTGCAATGTGTGGTATTTTCCACATTTATAATGCGTGCACATTTATACTGAAGAAAAACATTTATCTCGTATTTACAATCATTTACATAATGACCAATGTTTATGGGAACTGACAACAAAGGTGATGCTTAAAATGCATTATTGGCTGCACCTAAATTATGTGTTGGCACAGTTAAATGAAAAAGTTAGGTGCACCAGGGCCACCAGTTAAAGTTAGTTGGAGCCATTTCACAAAACCATTAGTCTCCAGTGCAGAATTCAGAATTCTGTCCCCTCATCTAATTTTGATAAAAGACATTTGAAGACTAGACACTACTTTGTGTAACTAAAATAGAGCTTCCTACAGCTTCTGTAACTTTAAAAGGAGAGGGATTTTCATAGGAAAGGGAATGTGATTGTTTGATCTTTCTTATTTTGCCTAAATAATACATTTAAACAGAACATTATGTTTAAAAAAAAGTAAATGGAAACAAAACGGAGAGCACTGAGGATTTGTCTTTCTCCCAAATCATGCAGCTTCAGCATTCTTTCAACTGAAACTCGTTTATCTGTTTTTCATGCATACATTCTCTACAATCCACATTATCACTTTTATAATTATCATTCATCTGTGTCTCATTTTCAATTTTAGATTGATGAATGACAAGTTGTGTTTCAGTTTGTTTTTCTTCTTGACAAACAGACGTGTATTATTTGTATGAGTAATGGGATTTAATTAGTTGATAAGAAATGTTACAATGTTAATTTAAATTTTATTTTTTGATTTGTTTTATTTCAGTGGGGCGATGCAGTGAACGCTCCCTCCCCATTCAAAGAACGTTCCACATCTCTGGAGCAGGCATTTGGGCTGTACGAAGCAGCTTTCTGTGCCACGGCACAGCTCTTTCCTGATGTTGATGACTCTGTGGGAGCTGCGCTGCCCCCCTCAGATGGTTCTGTGAATGTTTTCGAAAAGCAAGACTCGACGACACAAATGGACTGTGCCGCTTCTGCTCCTCCGTTAAAAAGGTCTCGCCGTTCTCCCCGCACACCCCCTGAACTCGCAGGTCCTCATCGTCAACTTTGCCAGCCCTCCAACAAAACTTTCCCCCAGGAGACGCACGTGCAAAGCGAACAAACTCATGCTCAAAAGGGAGAAAGAAGCTCCTCTGAGGAGCACAGTATCCTACCACAGCACCACAACTCTGCCTTGTGTGTGTGCTAAATGTCACGAACATTGTTTTTTTCCCTGAGACTAGAAGGATAATCTGCATCGTTTGCTCATGTATCAGGTGTGCCTCGGGCCTATTCCTAGATGTATACTTTTTATACAAAGTCTTTGTTTTTGTAAATATGTGAGAAATTTGAGATTGTAAATGTGTTGCTGTTTTGACCTTGTCTTCTCGCTCTTCTTCCTGCCCCCTCCTTAAATTTTAGTGTGACGTTTAATTTTTTAGATCAGTTTAACCTACACAATCTATTTTCATATGTATAAGTATATATAGTCTATATCCAAAAGATGTATTTTGAAGAAGATACTGTAGATCTCTACAATCTCATATAACATTGGTTCAGCAGAATTGTGACACATGCAATCTTCCAGTTTAGATATTTACCAAAAGAATTGTTTGATGCCATAACACACCAGTCTTTACTTGATACCTCAAACCAGTTGTTTTAATCTTTTCCTCCAAGATAAAAAGTTTTATTAGTGGTAATACAACGGTGAAAATAGTGTATTTAACAAGCAATGGTCTGAGGTATTTATAAGGGTACTGATTTTAAGACTCTATTATTTTTTTTATGTGTCTTTACCAGTGACTTATGTACTGTCATGATCACAATTGTTACTCAGCTACTCCACTTGCGAGGAAGGGTCAGTTCACCTAATTGAAAAATCCAAACTGAACGACTTTTCTTTGCTGCAGAGTTTCAAAACAGATCACATCCAATTATCTCAGACGCAGGTGCGTTGGAAAGTATCGCTTTAATCTTGAAAAAGGACGATCCGGCACACCGCTCTTGCTCCGCATCACTATTTATTAATAACACTTGACGTTTCGGCCCTTCTGGATCTTCCTCAAGAGTGCTTCAAACAATTCTTACAACAGTGGTCTTAAATAAATAACGCTCCTACCCTCCTGTGATATACAGTTGTGGGTTAATTATTGTCCTGTGGGAGTGTCTGTCTTTGCTGGAGAGTCACATTGATCCATTCTAAGCGTACCCATGAATGATTTAGCCACTTAAACTACTGTTGTATGCTATTTTCAAACCGTGGGCCTAACTAGAAGTGCATTTGTTTAAATGGTACAATCATAAGTGCAGGTACTCGATGTTGATGTAAAAAAACAAGATCGATATTTGTACCTCACTGGAAGATGCTTTGTCCTTGATTTGTGTTTGTGTAAAGTGTCCACCAGGCTCTAACACCATTTCAATAGGTCTTCCCCTTTATTCTCATTTATTATACCAATGTGAATGGCTTCCATCCATAACTTGTTTTAATCTGCACAAAAAACACCTTATTGGATGTATTTTGAATACAGGAAGTTCCTGATACATGGTGTATACAGTATATAGTAAATTAGAAAGTGATCAAAGTTCTAACCAATGTTAATGTGGCAGCTCAGTTACTGTTCGAGCCGATTTTTTATTTTTTATTTTTTTTGCCTTTTTACATAAATATGTCAAGTTTGCCTTAGCACAAACGAATCAGAGGTGCTTTATCACGTTTTCATATTTGGGACTCAAGCATATGAGAATCAGTCTAAGTATGGCTGCGGCCCAGCCTCAACCATTTTTCATGCACCTTCAGTTAATGTTATTATGCTATTCACACTGCAGTATACTAAACCTGGTTGATGTTTTCAAATTCTATTCCAGAGCAGTTTGTTGGTTTTTGTACAGTACGTCAATATGCAATAGAAGTTTGTACAGTACATTATTATGCAAAGTGATTGGGGTTTTTCAGGAGTCAGGCATGCTCAGATCTACTCTGTGTGTTGTGAAGTGTCCGGAGGTAATGGATGTTAATGGGCATGTGGTTTGTTTTCGACGATTACAGCACTTGGTTCTGGCTTTGTATGCAGTGTTGCCGGTTTTCAGGACTAACTGTATAAGTGACAGGTTTTGAAAGTGACTGGATGTACAGTGTCTGTGTTGTAATAAAGTTTTAATAAATTTTCCAATTGGTGCTGTGATGCCTGTTGTATTGTCTATGTTATTAAAGCATGGAACACTTATTGTGACTGTGACTAATAACTTTGGCATGTTTCTGTTTCATAAAGTAATGTGCTGATTGTCTTTGTCAATAGAAACGTGTTCATATTGCCTTCAGCTACTGTGTAGTTTAAATGTAGAGGTAATGGTTACACTTGTTTGTTCAGGGTTCACTGGCAATTACTTTATCTTCCAGTAGATGGCAGTAATGTGAAAGGATTAAATAGTTGTCTCTACAGTAACTTGTCTCTTCAATATCTTGTTAGACTGTGATTGGTTCATCGGAAAGGCTGATGACTACAATTCACATTTTACAAGTCTAGGTCAATAACAACCAAGCAGTACATCTTGGCTTTTTATACAAAATGTGGTTGAAAATTTCTTTAAACAAAAGTTTGTGATCCAGGCAATATAGCTCATTTATATATTGCTCAAGGATGCGTTAAGAAATTTGATTTAAAATGTAGTATTAATATTAATGGGTCATTGGATTATTTGAATATAGTCACTTGGACAGGGACAAAAGGGATGAAATAGGGATAAAAGGTTTGACAATTTTGATATTTATCAACTTTTACCTTCCTGAAAGGGAGCTAAGAAGCGTCTGGGACACTCCAAACATTTGTTGTAATCATTTTAAGATTTTCCCCCTTCCAAAAGCGAAAGGTGTCATTGGATATTATAACGTCAGAAGACTGAAAGAAATTAGGCCAGTGCTGATGAGATTGAACCTCAGCCTTTCCCTCCCTGCATTCCTTTGTGCCTGAAAACTTTACTCACATAATGGCGAATGAAAAATATATATTTTTTCTTCTGATGTGATGTCCCCGTGACATACAGTACACTATACTTTAGTAACACATTTCCTGTCCTCACCCATGGTCTGTTTCTGAGACATTACATCACATCCATGATAGCAGTGTCTTGACTTGAATATTTTATTGGCTGTCAGCCTAGCATCTGCTGAACTGCCTAACATGCAATATTCCCCCTCTTACTGCAGACAGTCTGTCACTGTATATCAGCCAGTGGAGCATCAGTGTCCACCATCTCTCCCTCTACTCCCCTCCTCATACTTCCTACAAATAATCATCATCGCAGCAAAGTAGGAGGGACTCAGAAAGCAAATAGACCTACAATACTAACACCCCATTCCAACAGTTTACACCCATCAATCAAAACATCAAACCACTGACAGGTGAAACACTGGTCATCTCTTTACAATGCAATGTTCTGCTGGAAATCCTGGCACTCATGTGGATGTTACTTTGACACGTACTACCCACCTAAACACTGCTGCAGACCAAGACCACCCTATGGCAGCTGGTTGATCTTTGTCAGTGGTTTTAAATTAGTGGCTGATTTGGGTCCTGTGGGTTCTACTTCAACTCGTTCTCCTGTCTCTATAACATATACAGCAAAAATGTACATGTAGCATTCAACCTTGCATCTCCTCTAAGAGTCTCCCATGAAATTCTGATTATTTGATTAGACTGATGTTCATCTGGCACCATCACACTCTTAGTATGGACTGGAGCGGTGAGAGCTGTGAGCCTTTGATGTAGCCTGTCCAACTTGTTTTCTATCCAGGTCTTCTGTCTCCTTCTGACAGTATCTGTAGTGTTCCAGGAGGCCTTTAATGGCTTGCCCTCTGCCACTCTTGGGAGGCTCTAGAGTAAGTGCTATGAGGAGAAAGACTTCTCGAGATGATTGGAGATGACGTGCCCTCCTTTTCTCCCCTTGCTCTGACTCAAAGAAAGCAAGCAGGATCAAATAATTTTCACCATAGAAATGATTAGGCTTATTTATATATTAATATTTAACACTTGTAAAAGATTAGGCTCTTTCCCAGACTTTTCCTTTCATCGTTATGAATGGCAAAGTGTCTGCCTTTCTGGTCCTGCTTTGTCGCACTGGCTCACGGGCTGTTTATGGGCATCTTGTGATATATCAGAATGTTTCTGGTTATGCTAGTTAACTGATCTCAATGATAGTCG
Organism: Hollardia meadi; assembly: GCA_037974645.1. NCBI lineage: Eukaryota > Metazoa > Chordata > Actinopteri > Tetraodontiformes > Triacanthodidae > Hollardia > Hollardia meadi. The sequence continues at coordinate 8,378,641 of JBBPCS010000226.1, forward strand.
CTGAATAGGGGGACTTGTTGCAACACAATGGCTTCCCTTTGTGCTAGGTCATGAGATCTGGCCCCACATTTTTAATGCCTCCAAACCAGTGGTTTGTGTAGTCTGTGTTGTTTAGCAGGATCACATGGACCTTTACGGTAGAGAAGGCACTTCCATGGTGTGCACTTCTGATCAGACAAGAGTCACTCCCTTAGACGGATGGCACCTTCACCGCAATACAGTCATCACCCTTCTTTGCGTTTCATCACTTGCTCAGTTCACTATAAGTCCCTCACATCCCTCCACAGTCTCTTTCTATCCTCCTAAGATCTCACTCCACACCCTTATTCACTATTTTGCTCATAGACAAAAACTCACAGGGACACTCAACTCAATTTCTCACAGCTCCAAGTCACTCTTTTCTGTCCTTTACGGCACGTGTGGACAGAGTGAACATAACCTGAGAAAGTCACCTTAATGTTTCTACCTTTTATGCTACATGATGCATGATGTCAAGAAACTCTCAAAACAATGGTAATGATGTAAATTGCCCCACCATATGAGCACAGTCATACCTGTGTGAAATTTGAGAATCAGTTGAGCATTCGTGATTTGCTTCACATGGAGTTCAACTTTGCTGAACTTTGAAGCAAATTTCGCCTCGACAGGAGATGGTCACACCCCAAATTTGCACATGTGTGACCGTGCCCAAACACAGTTATTCCAAGCCAGGAGTACTTGTACCCCAGGGGGTACTTCTGATGTTGGCAGGGGGTACGTGGAGAGATTGTAGAGTAGCTCAAGTAATTAGAAAACAAATAGTTGATTTTATTAAAAAATACATACTGTATGAATTAGCTATAACAATTAATTTAGGTGCTATTGCAATTAAGAGTGCATTAAAACTGGTTAGCAATGAGCAGAGGAGATGAAATAGTTAACTAAAAGTACGGGATGAATAATTTAAAATAAAAGTAGCTCAAAGTAATAGATAGTTGGAACATCCAATGTTTGCAAACTTGACAAAATCGGAGTAAACACTGAAAATATCATATCTAATTTTATACAAATTTATATGATTAATAGTAAAATAACATCCAGTTTGAAATTGATTAAAATTAAAACATTTGGAACAAAAATGGTGGTGTTGGTGGGGTACTAGAGTTCATTGGACTGGGCTATGGGGGTATGTTTTACAAAAAAGGTTGGGAACCACTGCCCTAAAACATGTCCCCAGTCTTGAGAGGAAAAATAAGTATAAGGAAAATGTATTTGTATCGCGCTTTTCACAGACATAAGTCACAAAATGCTTCACAAGTGTAACGGGTTATGGTAGAACCCAATAGCAGCACAACACACCACAGATTGGATCAGTAATGACTTTTATTTAGTACAATCTTAATAGTCTTGGTAGTCAGGTGTCGCTCCAGAAATCCAGAAACTCTGGTGA
>JBBPCS010000226.1:8380169-8390515 GCA_037974645.1 Hollardia meadi
CCCCCCCCCCCCCCCCCCCCCCCCCCCCCCCCCCCCCCCTGAAACAACATCACTGGTCACGTCACTGTTCAAACTTTGTATTCTTATTAGTGATGTTATAGACATTGTGCTGATATTGATGTCCTGTTATCTTTAGGGTCAAGTGAATTCTGTCAGCGAAGTATTTGTATTTGAGGAAAGACACTAATTGCCCGCACATCTGATGACGACAATGGAGCAGAAAGATACACCAGGGTAAAAAGAATTTAAAAAAAAAAAAACGATCAGAATGATGATTAAATTGATTTTATTTGAAAAATGTGCAAACTACCTAGCTGAAACAGAATCATGTTTTTCTGAGTTTGTACCAACGTTTTTTTCTGTTACACATATAGAGCCCACAAGTGAACCTATTTAAATCCAATAATCTACACCAGGTCTTTTTTGCATTAAGGATCTCAATGAAAATTGATAATGAAAAGAAGGAATAGCACCGTCAATAGGAGAGCAGCTCTTATTCAATACTGAAGAGCCAAATTGCCTGAAGTTTTTCTTTCATCAGTCAAGTGCTGCTTTCATTTAGATCCCAGGATTTGAATCGTGGCCATTCTTAACTCAGGTTTTCTCTTGCTTCACAAAAGCTAAAGCGGTAGACTGCACTAGAAAGAAAACTGGAGCAGGCAACTTGAGGATTTGGAGAGATGCCTAAATGTGAAGTGACAGGAGAGAGCTCCTGGCTCTTTGTGGGACGCCAGCGAACTGGCGCCAAGTCCGCTTTAATTAACAGATTTATGCATCGGCACTTAATCAAAAACCTTTGGGTGTCAAAAGACCGATAGTCGACTAGCATGCGACACAGCAGAAGAATCACAGTGATCATCACCGTAACAGCAGCAATAATAATAAGAAGAAGGCTAGACTGAAAAGATGAGTCTTAAGTTTAGATTAAAGATGGAACTGAATAAATAAAGGCAGAACTAACTTGTTAGGTGACAATAATAATAATAATAATAATAATAATAATAGAAGGCCATAAATGGTAGGCCTATATATAGTAGTCTAAAATATACTATAACGTTAGCCTACTACTAAACTACTTTCATTAGTGATGCTGTGCTGTTTATTGCTGCTGTTTGCATGCTGTCTACTCTGACCCATTAAACAGTAGCCTACATTTGGCCATCTCCCTCTGAGCGGTTGAAACCACGCCCAGCGCTCTGTAGGCCGAAACAGTGCAGCAGCAATGTGAAGTGTGCCGGAGAGGACAGACGTGTGATGGTGGAAACATCATCTCTTCTCCCTGTCCTCACTTGGTGACGCTGCAGACTTCGTATGCAAGCTTTGCATCGTCCCAAATTGCGCCGCGCTCTCCGCGGTGGAACTAGTAACGGATACTTTAAGGATCATGGCTTTGTCCCACTATCCGGATAGGCTTACTCATTGAAATTTGATATTTTTTGCAGTGCTTCAAAACTTAGAAACTCTTTTTTTTTAAAGTTGGATGCCTGAAACAGCAAGCGGGGTGAGACTGTCGACCTGTCAGATCGGATGTCCTGATGAGAGATCCAGTTGACACAACGGCTGCCATGGATTACCAGCCGCTCCGAGCTCATCGACCAGGTGCCTTTCCCTTGTCAGCCTACTTCGCCGCCGCTCAGTCCACGTTGTTCCCCGCGCTGACTTTCCCGGACGTCGCCTCACTGTCCGAGCCTCTTTCGGAGCAGGCTGCCACCGACGCCGGGCTGCACGCAGCTCTGCTACGCCAACATCAGCCAAGTCAGCCGCGGTGGTTGGAGAGCCTGCAGCCAGGGGAAGAGCTGGATGATAACCCCAAAGTCACGCTGGACTCGCAGAATTTATGGAGTGAATTTCACAAAAGGGGGACTGAGATGGTTATTACAAAATCAGGAAGGTACGTAAAGTAGCCTACTGTGTACATGTTGCTCATTTAATCCATATATGGGACTTAACCCCGTTGTCATTGGTTTGATGTAGGCATGCTGTATGACATCATTTTATTATGCGGACCAATATGATGATTTTTTTTAAAAATTATTATTATGGGGTCGGATCGCGTTTTCAAGTTATTGAAATGTGCCTAATTCACATTTCAGAGTCCAGTTAAATCCTTGCTCACTTGCTATAGGCTATCAATGAAAATATTGCATTCCCATTCCGACGTTTAAATCTTAATCATAATCTCTACTAACATTAAAAAAAATCCTCAAATGACCTTTGGAAGCTCTTTTTTTTTTGCAAAAAGTGGAAATACATTTTTTATAACAATGAATTGGCCGGCGAGGGGGAGGGGGGGTCACCCCCTACAAGTGCTGTCCCCTCCCCTCTGTGAGTATAGACTTGTTCCCCCTATGTATATCACTATAATTCAAAAATAAAGCTATATATTTGTCTTTTTAAAGAAAAGGACATTTAGCCTATTTGAAGAACAATGAATCGCCTACACATGTATACATACAGAAAAATAACACATAAAACAGGATTGTTGTGGGGAAAAAATGTTCACTGCAGCGGTATTAGTCTATAATATATAATAAGTAACATTAACTGTGCGATCCAGTAAAGCTCATATTGTGATAGTTTTCAAGTCATTTATACAAGAGCATAATAGAATTCCTAAAATTCAGTTAGGCCTACAGGCCTTTGGTCTTGGTGTGCCGCCCCAGTATTTTCAGTGGCCCTGCTTGGCCACCCCTATAAAACAAATCTGGGTGCTCCACTGATATGAATCACCTTTTCCTTAATTCTCTGTTACAGGAGGATGTTTCCGCCTTTCAAAGTACGGGTAGACGGGCTGGATGAAACGGCAAAGTATATCCTGCTGATGGACATCGTTGCTGTTGATGACTGCCGCTACAAGTTTCACAACTCCGGCTGGATGGTGGCGGGGAAGGCTGACCCAGAGATGCCAAAGCGCATGTACATCCACCCGGACAGCCCGTCCAAAGGAGAACAGTGGATGAGCAAGCCCGTTGCTTTTCATAAACTCAAACTAACCAATAATATTTCGGATAAGCATGGATTTGTGAGTGGCGATAATTCAAATTTTAGGATGTGTTATTGATAACCCATTTTTAAAGAGGCAGCACTTTCACAGACCATGTCAATGTGATTTCACAAGGATCTTATTACTCAACATCATTTACCTGTACAATTTAAGTCAATTATGCCATTTAGTAGCCAACAATATTAATTCTCAACTGTCCCTGTGTTTATTTTTCCAGACAATTTTGAATTCAATGCATAAATACCAACCTAGATTTCATATTGTAAGAGCCAACGACATAATGAAGCTTCCATACAGCACCTTCCGGACTTACGTTTTCCCAGAGACAGAGTTCATTGCTGTCACTGCCTATCAGAACGAAAAGGTAACCCCTCACACTCTCTCTCTCTCTCTCTCTCTCTCTCTCTCTCTCTCTCTCTCTCTCTCTCTCTCTCTCTCTCTCACACACACACACAGACACACACACACACACACACACACACTCGGAGGGGCTAATTAAGGCTTTAATATGCAAATGAGAGCCGCAGTAAATTACACAGCTGGCAAATATGCCTGTTTTTGCCTGAAAATACATCACGAGTGCAGCGAGGAGTGTGTTACTGCTGTTGTTGTTGTGTTTGCAAAGAGACAGGGGATTGCCCCCCCCCCAATAACCACCACCACCTCCCTCTCAGCAACCAGAGCCCCCTCTCCTGCTAAAGTGACTCATCCAGCCTTGTCCCTTTCAGAGGTATCAGGAGGAACAGTCGAGTCTCTGCACAAGTAATGTTGCATTTTAGTGGGGGACACAACAGGAAGTTAGTTGCTTTGAATACCAATGTTAGGTAGACTAGAAGCTCAGATCAACTAGTCCAGGAGACTCACTGAAAACAGTCAAAACCTGACATGATACTTTTCATTTACTTCTTTTCTTCTTCTTTTGAATGCTGATTAGGTGGCTGGGTCTCAATGTATTTCAAACATTTTCAATAAAATTAAAATTATTTACAAACATTTGTACATTACAGGGTCAGTTTACCCAAGCACACTAATCAAAATTCCCAGTGTTTTCCACCTATGCAGATAATTTTAGTTCAACATATTTGACTGATGTGCCTTCAAGCCCAGTAAAAGAGGTGAATAGAGTTTTGTTTGTGGGGCTGAACTTATTGAAAGATTACGCTTCGAAACAAACACACAAACAAACAAACAATAAAGGTGTTTGAGCAACTTTAACCCGAGCTCCAGACGCCAAAAAGTGTAAGTTTTAGATGCAATTGGAAGTTGGCTGTAATTTGATTAACTGCAAGGTATTAGTAGGTATTATTAGACTGGTATATTTAACCACTTTCGTCCGCTTTTAAGAGTATGTTCCAAAAAAGAATCACATTTCTGTCAGTCTTCAGATTTTGAAATGACAATTAAATCTATGTTGGGAAACTGAATTTAAAGACAACATGATTCAACAGTTAATTGAACAATGTCAAAAGAAAATCAAAATAATTGAAAACTTTGAAACTTTGAAAACTGTAATCTTTTTAGAGGGAGCTGGGCCACGACTCACATATTATACAGAAGGGGCTTTTTCAATTCCACTAATGACATTTTGTTCACCTCCATTGTTTTCAGTTAGAGGCATAAATACCAGGTTGTAGTTTGAATGAACTGACCATTCAAAAAAAAAAAAATTTTTTATCCACTTATAAATCTAAATGGTGTAGAAATAGAACCCCAGTGGTCACGGATCTATTGAACCATCCAGTTGCCTGTTTTCATTGGCAGTGATACTGATAATAATAGCATTACAGTTAACTATGGTTAATATAGATTTACATTTGAAGAAGTGCAGTTATACACGTGTCACGTATAGGTGCAAGGCTTTTAGGAAAACCACATAGATGAAAAAAAGAAGGTAATGCCAGCACACTTACTCCATGCCCCTGAAGTTTAATAAAGCCAACATTTTGATTCTTGACGAAGATCCAAGTAGGATCGAAATGCTGCCTTAAACTCTAGTGGCATGGTGTAGTGTGTAGTGTGTAGTGTAGTCTGTCCCTTGGTCCTAAATTTTGGTTCAACATTGGGAGCCACTCAGATAAATCATAGAATAGAACATTTCTATTTGTTGTCTAAAGTGTTTTTGATGACTGCAAGGCCACATACTGTAGATTAATTCTGGATGAAATACTGAAAGTATTAGTTTAGTGAACCTCTTTATCTCTTCCTGTTCTCCAGTAAACTGTAATTTTTTTTTTATGGTCATCAGAAATGAGATGTTCTCTGGTTATTCACTTGGTTTCAAACAGTCTTTCCTTCTAGCTCTTTGAACTATGTGACCTGTGTGGTGAGGTTCCAGTAGGTGATTGACTGATCCGGTAGCAGTGTGAACCCTGGTCCCTCTGACTGCTCGGAGCTGTTCCCTGCTGCCCTCTGAGGCGTTTCTGGGAGGTTCGTTCTGCCTGGTTGTTGTTATCTGTCTACGTATTCTGTTCCCCAGGGCAGTGATGTCATCATGATGCAACTGAAACCTGAGTGCTGACTACATGCATGGTCAGGCCATCCTGTCACCTAGCCACCCTACTGGGACTGTCCGTGACAGGTAAGGCTGTCCGGAAACATACCGGAGAGACCTCTTTGTTTCATGCTGTTTCTAAAATAAGAATTCACGCTCCTTCACACGGTGGCCTCTGCGCAGTTACATTTCCCACAGCAATCCCTCCATGGAGCACTACAACCACACGTATCTTTCCTCAGATGCCACTCTGTACCACTTACATGCATGGAAATATAATTTAAAGTCAGTAAACTGAGGTGTTAACAGTTAACATTGTTGGATGAAATAAAGAGTAGTCATAGCTGATTTGTTAAAATGCCCATCTGATTTTATATAACCATGTTTCATTAAGACTACACATTCAAAGCTTACTACAACCATGTGTGGAAAAATACTAAAGAGTAAGTATTACAAAAACAATGTTAATGGCTGCATTCATTTTGGTTGCTGATAGTAGCCTTTGAAGTTATGGTATTGATATTTTTGGCCTGGTTTGTAAAAGAAAGGTGCACTGTATTTCACCCTTAACATTGATATATTGGTTATTGTCATTACTCGTATCCAATAGTTGTAGATAGTTTGATTAGATTTGTTTTCTCTGCTGTTTCTCACTGGAGATCAATCATGGTTAAACTAGGCTAAGAGTTCACAGCTCTAGTGGCTCTATGAGGCTGTACTTAGAAGGTGCTTTTGTTTGAGGGGCTTTATTTAACAGAATAAAGGTAAAGTTAGTAAAACTGACCTCATCCTAGCATTAAAATACTTTGTCACATTGGCTTCCTTTTAAAGAACCACACTGTCATCCCCCTCCACAGGACCACTGAAACTGAGCCTTCTTCCTATTGCCTCTCCTTCCTCCACACACGCACGCACACACACACACACACACGCACGCACGCACGCACGCACGCACGCACGCACACACACACACACACACACACACTCCATGCTGCTGTAATTATCACTCAGTGAGACAGCCGCTCTCTAACAGCTACACCTTGCTGAAATGTGACATTCAGGAGAGGACACTCTCCAGCGTTATCACTGCTGAACTCCTCAGCTGACAGGATTCTCACATTGGCCAAATCCAAATCCAAATATTTAAGCACCAAACAGGTAAACAGGCTGCCGAGGCTCCCTCGTTCGACCCGCAATTAAGCGCTCTGGGCAAGGGGAAGTTTAGTTCATTAGCTGGGTTGACAGAGTCCCCTGATAAGGATGTATAAACAGCTCCACCTTGCAATGGCTACAGAGAGAACTTGCCCCACGGAAAAGGCTGCTTTCCACTAGGGCCAGGGTGTATGAATATTTTAAATGGGTAAATAATTAATAATTAACAGCAAACAGGCCAGTGATCAAATGGAGCAGCATGGCAACAGACATGAAAAATCAGACTCTTGTAAACAAAGACAAGAGAACCCACATTTCCTCCCCTATTGCCACCTTCATTTCTCGCCTTTTAAATATGAACATCTTAAATTGCCCCCCACATCGTCGTAAAACCACACACATACAAAAGGCACATGTATGAACTCCATATCAGCGACTCTGTCAAACACACACAAAGTGCTGCCATAACCCCCTCTGTCACTCACTCAGATTCATACCCACACTTATTTTCCTTCAGAAGAATGAAATTTTCACATATTCCTTGGCCACCCAGGGAATGTGACTGAGCGAGAACACTTGATCTGGCCTCCCGCTGTTTTCTGATGGAAAGATTTGCTTTTTAATACAATCGTCACTCCTCCCACCTGGATATGCCACGCCAAGACAAATCCCAGCTGTGTGACTCCAAAACCTGACAGAGCTTAAAAATTCCCTTATTACCATTCCCTTAAAATACCCAGCCACACTAACTCCCACCAATGGTGGAAATGCTAATCACGTCTCTCAGCGGCTTAGAGGAGCATGAAAACAGAGCCGCCAATATGGAGGCTTTGGTTCATGTGCAAAAGTGAGGAAGAAGAAGAAGATGAAGAAATCCCAGCTATAATGACACACATTCACAGAAGCGTCATGGCTCTTAAAAGCTGCTTCTCCAAAATCTGGCGCATCTTGCCGTTTGACTTTAGCCAGAGGAGACATTTCATAAAAATCAGACTTAATCGTGTAAACAACACGCAGACAAACAGAAAACCACTGCAAACAAAAATAAAACAACTTTGGAAGCTGTGCACGGATCGCCTTCAGAGTTAATTTAAAAGTAAGCATTTCGTTCCTTGGAGATTTTAATTAATGCTTTAATATGCAAATAAGTTAGCAGAGATAAAATCATGACAAACAGATGGCAAGTGTGGGTAATTATTTTGTGAATCCAGCAGGGGCATGTATTAAAGTTATAGCATCGTTTTCCTCGGGCCTCTGCAGCCATGGATGGTAGAGAGAAAAAAGTATCATTGATATAATGAGACACATATGACTTCCTTGTGTCTCCAAGTGACAAATCTGTGACTACAGAGCATCTGAATATATGTATATATATATATATATATATATATAAAGACAAGATAAATAATTCTCACGTCACCAATACCGCTTCATTCTAAATTAGAAGGAAAATGTAAATGTCTTTTAAACGGCTGCAGAGCGGGTGGTCCGCATGCTCCAGAACAGCTACTACTGGAGCTTACAGTGATGCTGTTTTGTCAACAGGAAAGGTCAAGACAACTTGCAATGTTGATTAAATAATCACATTTTGGTGATCATTGTGTCCACTGTAGCTTATTGTCAGCTAACTGTAATAGAAGACATGTCTAAGATCATAAAACTAACCAATACCTCCTGCCTATACCATAGTATAAGTGCTGTCTGAGAACCATTTACAAATCAGTGAAAAAACTCAGGAACACTTAGCAGCAGGGGAGTCAGATCTTTTGCAATGATAGTTGTACCTACCTGCTCATGTGGGGGTATGTGGTCTAAATGCAGGCTAGCGAGAGAGCTGTTGATCCTCAGGGCTAGACACAAGGCCATCAGGCCTCCAACCTTCACCTCATTCTGACGGAGGTCCAGCTGTTGAATCTGCCGACTCTCTGCAAGAACCTCTGCCAACGCTACAGCACCTTCACCAAAGAAGACATGTGACATTGTGATGTCCAAGGGGGCTAGCTTAGTAGCTCAGGATGAAATGACTGTACTTTGTGTCTCCTTCAGTTGTAAATTCAAATACAATCACAAAGTTGTGCTGCATGTAACAGACATCCTACATATGTATTGTTGTACCTTCACAGGTGATGTTGGCTTTGGCCAGGCCAAGCTGCAGCACTGAGCAGTTGACCATCAGTGGCTCCCTGATGACCTGGATCCCCTCGTTTCCAAGGAGGTTCTCACCCAAATCCAGCACCTGCAGATCCTTCAGCACTGGCTGCAAAACAAGGATCCTGAGGTCATGCTGATTAACATTTCAGCTACCAGAGAATAAACTATTCAAACTGGATCCAGGGCATTCTTGTACCAACAAAAACTGGAGATTTTTAATCACTGTTTTTTAGTATGTCACTCTAAATAAGTTTTAAAGACGTTCCCTGACAATGAAGCTTTGCTCTGGATTCTGCGTGGTGTGCTACTTCCAGTGTGCAAGAGAGTGTGGAAAGCCTGAGAAGTTTTAATTATCATTATTATTATGCGATGATTATTATTCTTTTTCAAAATGTTTCCTCTCAAGTTAAATGCTCAGAACTTCTGTTTCCACTCTCCAGAGCCACATTAGCATTGAAGGTTGATTAGCTGGCGCATAAAGCTGGGGGTGTCTGGGGCATAAGAGGCCCATGTTGCCCAACAGCTTGAAGAGGAACGCGACACCCACTCCTCGGTTGTCCCCTCGCCTCGCCACCCTTGTTAAATTCCTCTGGTCACTGCTCTGAAAAGAGAGGGAGCGTGGGGGCGGAAAGGAAGCCAGGAAGGCAACTGACAGACCTGGGGAGCGTCTTCTTTTGTGTTAATTTGCACCGCGGTGACAACAAACACACTTGAGAGGGTCCCCCCCTTTTTCCTCACTGAGTCGCGGCACACAGAGGTAACACCACATCCAACGCGTGGCGAGAAGCTTCTCTGGTGAAGAAGGGTGGAGGAGAGGGAGGCAGAGCATCTCGAATGGATATGCACGAGGGATAATAGCAGACAATTAAAGAGGCGACTGCGTGGTTGAGAGTGTGTGAGAGTCAAGCATGGTTGAAGCCTGTCAAACGTAAACCACAGGAGGGTTTGGTTGGAGTGAGAAGTTTCAGGGTAGGATAGGAGTGTGAAACCACCAAAAACACACTAGCCTATGTTTTCACACATGACATGCTGGCTTTAAAAGAAAAAAAGAAAAAAAGAACAGTGGATGCATGCAAAGTAAAGCCCTGCATAGCATATTCAACTCAGTATAAACATTTTTAGAACTTTTTGAACATAGAGTACATTTAGACATCATTAGCAAAATTCTAGAAATGGAAGTCAAGTGGATTTTGGCCCACATCTGCTCCCCTTGTCTTAGTCCTTCAAAAGACAAGCCAATAAGCCACGAGGACAGAGGAAAAGCACGTACACCAACCAGAAAGGTTAATAACAGCTCTCTTTGTCATCATATTTGACACGACCAGCTATGGGCCTAATTATCATCATTATGGCCTGCAAGGACATCTACTTATACCCATGAGTGGCAGGCCACATGAGCACCCCTCCGTAACACACATCTATTATTTAATCAAACTGTTCCTTATTTTGGTTGCACTGGAGGAGACAGGGGAAGTTTGTGTGTGTGTGTGTGTGTGTGTGTGTGTGTGTGTGTGTGTGTGTGTGTGTGTGTGTGTGTGTGTGTGTGTG
>JBBPCS010000226.1:8396266-8431856 GCA_037974645.1 Hollardia meadi
TATCTTCAAGGCAAAACAATGATCAAAAGATCCAAGTGTTGAACTTAACCAAGTGTTTTTTGTGTGCCTAAACCTAACCAGACCTTAAGAGTTTTTTCACAACAGAAAATTACTAAAGCGCATATTTCAGATGAGACGTAGGGGGAGTTTCCAGCTGTGTTTGTGGCCAAAAAAACAGGTATCTTCAAGGCAAAACAATGATCAAAAGATCCAAGTGTTGAACTTAACCAAGTGTTTTTTGTGTGCCTAAACCTAAACAGACCTTAAGCATTCAACATACCAAATTTAATGTTTCAACATAATCAGTGGCAACATTTATGAAGGGGTTGGCCATGCAACAGCTGCTGCTGCAATGCCCTTCGTCATAGCAATGGTGGCTAAGCAATAAAATTGAATGAGTGAGTCTGCAGTCCTGTGCACTTGATTCCATATGCTTGAGTGCAGCTAACTGCTTGCTGAACCAACTCTGAAAACATCTCTGCTTGTGACAGCAACGCTACACTTGAATTGCAAATCCCTCTACCCCTACATCTTTTTTGAAGCTGCACCGAAAAATACTTTTTGGAATACATACACATAGTCAATATAAAATGTGTCATAGCCCAACTCGAAGGCCATGACAAATATGCGAACGGACACAATGGCTGGCGATAAATCAAGATCTAATTCATCATACTAACATAAACTACAAATGTGGAGTGTGTCAGTCAGTAATATCAGTGATGTGGATGTGAGTGGGTGAGCAAGATGAAATGTAAGGTGTTCTCAAGCAAAAACAAAACAAAAGCACAAACGCGACACTGGCTGGGTCAAGTCCTAGTAAGAGAGAGACCGCAACCACCTCCTCTGGTACCTTCAAAGACATAGGAAAACACAGTAACTTGTCCACAACACCTACATATCAATATCCATGCACTACACCTGCAGTATTTGCTGACATACTGTATGTTCATGTAAATTGTGCAAGTGCATGTATATTTGTGTATAAAGGGGACACAAAGAGGAGATGAGTATCCAAAGATTAGCACATTTTACACAAACATTAAGCAGAGGTATAATGAAATGTGGAGCGGTTCCAGTAGGCCTCTTGTATAGAAGAAAACATGAGGAAATACTTCCAATTTTCGTTAAACTTTTTGAGCTCTTTGGCACTGTTGACTTTAGGTAAACTAACAGTGGTTCACATATGAGAACTGATGCAATAATGCTGTGGAGGGAGAAAAAACACTCTCTGAAAAGTTTCATAGGCTGAGAGATGAAACCCTACTGTAGACTGGAATGCATTTCATGGATGCAGGAAGTAGCTCCAGCACCCTCTAAAATTCGGCATTATGACAAAAAAAACATCAATCGATAAAAGGGATGCAGGCTCCTAGCAAAGAGAGAGAGAGAGAGAGAGAGAGCTCAAATAGACAAGCAAGAGAGAGGGAGTGTGAGAATATGAACAGAAGTGTCTAGTGATATTAAAACTACTGAATAATAAAAAAAACCCTAAATATTGGGTCATACAGTTGCAGCTTAATTTCACATTCTATTAATTGTGTAGACACAATCATTGCTTAGCTACAGTAAAACAATGGATTCAGGTCAAAGAAAGTTACATCCGGCGTTCATATAATCATGAATCATAAACAATCATGGCATGACACTCCCTCGCAAAATTGTTCCTTTTTCATTTTAGCTGCTGGTGCATAAAAGTCAGGTGGTGTCCCAGGAGAAAAACTGATATTAAACCTCTATAGACATACACTGAAAGAGCATATCCACTGTCGCAAAAATGAGGTCAAATGTAAAGTTTTTTATACAGAAGAAATTATCTGTGTCTAGAAACCATTATAGAATGGAATTTCATTCAAGTCATTCTAGATGAGAACATTCCAATCTGAATTTGAACCTTTCATTCCGTTGCATAACATTCCAGAATGGAATTCGGTTATAGACATTCCAGATGACGAAATTCCATTCAGTTGTATAACATTCCATTCTAGAATGTTGTAATATTCCAGAAGGGAATTGTATACCTTTCCACTCTAGTCATTCTCGATTAGACCATTTCAAATTTGACCATTCCACTCTGAATATGAACATGAACAACTGTGGAACATTCCTAACTAGAGTGTTACGCAATTCTAGAATGAAATAGTCATTCTATATTAGAAAATTCCATTCCAAAAAAGAATATCCATTCAATTGAAAACTTCTAGAATGATACCAAATGGAATTTTATTCTTACAAGATTCCATTAGAAATTGGAACATTTTGTTCTACTACATTCCATTGTAGAATGTTGCAACATTCTAGTGATTCTAGATTAGAACAGTCCATTCCACATAACAACGTTCTATTTTGAATTTTAAAGATTGATTATACGGATAGATTTACTGCCTATTTTATTGGGAAGATAGAGAGCATTCTGCAATAAATTTAACCTCATCCACAACATATACCTACTTTAAACATTAATCATGCTTTCTTCACAAAGCTTTACTATCATCTCAGCACTCTGTAAATTAAATTCCCAAATGAAGTCCTCCTCCTGGGTTTTAGATAATATCCCAACTAAGTTTTTAAAATAGGTATTCCCTTCTTTTGGGCCTTTTATTTCATTGATTATTTCTCTCTGACTTCTGGCATCTTTCCAACTTGTTTCAAACACAATCTTTTTTATCTGCCACTGCATAAACAAACAAATCTGGACCATCTATTGCTCCCTAATTACAGACCAATTTCTAAATTGATTTCAAAGCTGACCACAGGACTGACACATGGAATCGAATACCATGTGAAACACTGCACATTGAAATCAGGCAGGCAGACAGGCTTTAGAATCATTGAAATCCTGTCTTAAAACTTCACAGGAAAGAGTTTAAGAATGTTTATTGGATTTGTTTCTCGCAGTCTCATCTTGTTAAAAGGTTAACTTAATTTCCTCCCTCTTTTATGTTGTTTTATCCATGCTGTTGAGAAGCAATACACTTCCTCAGGTCTGTAAGGCTCAGATGGAATTTGTAAATTAATCATTATCCTTTGCATGACTGAGATGTGAACATCCTGTCAGTTCAATCTTTATAAGTACATCCCATTTTCTGTCTAATTTTCAAAAAGAAAAGTAAATGTAAATGGTAGCTAGCCCAAGCAAGCACACCTTTCCTTCTGTTATTGCCTAATAATATTCGTAATTTGATTTCCAATGCTCAATGATGATTAATTAATGGACAATGATGGCAGATAGTTGTCATATTTGATTAGAGTTTCATGGGAATCCTGATGAAGCTGTACTGCTTTTTATTGTTTTTTTAAAAGAGCTTTTCTTTAAAAGAGAAGGAACCAGAGAAATCACAGTATGTCTTAACTGATCTGAATTACTTTGTCCCCACAGTGCAGTGAAAGGTTTGATAGTTATCAGTCAGAGCTTCCTCTGACAGTTTGTGTTATATTGTGGATTTTTTCAGCAAATGCATTCAAATAAAGTCTCAGTACATCCAAAAACAAACTACAGATAGTTTCATTCAAACTTCATTACTTCCACGTGCTGTAGAGTAGGTCTCTCGGTAGATGTGCAAATGTTGTCAAGTTTGTTGCATAATGATACTTAATTTTATCCCCTCCCTTACAGATATATGAAATAAATATCAATTATTTAATCATGTGAAGTTTTGCACCTGGTGTGTGAATATGTAATTCTGAGTGTAAATAGTTCATATGTAGCTGAGAGAAACTGAACAAGGCCTATAATCCCGGCTATATATCTCCACCTCAAAAACACGAAGGATAAACATGCCTCGAAGAATCAAATATATTATTTTAACTGTCTACTGATAACAATGCAATTTTGAACCATAGAATCCATATGGCTACTATTTCAACAAAAATTGTTGCTTGTCTACTGACAAGCTTGTCTAGTGATCTATGTCAGTGTCCAATACTTTCTGTAATTACAGATGGCATACCACTCGACTCTGCAGCCACCTAGTGGATCACAACTGCAATTAGACTGTTTGTTTTTTTGACAACACCTTTCAAAGACAATACAGTACAGTTACAGACTAATGTTTGATTTGAAATACTGGCACTGAGAGGTTATTTCACTAAATGTAGATCTTCACAGGTAATGACATTGATCCAGTTTGATTTCTGTACTGAGCTCATAAGGTTGTGGTTCCAATATACTTTTTTTTAAATCTTGCCCGCCGACAACAGTCGTCCATCTCATTCTCATGGACAAAATATCTCAGGAACACTATCAGGAAATTTCATCAAATTTGGCACAAAACATCCACTTGGACTCAAGCATGAGTCTGATTACATATTGGTGGTCAAAGGTTTCTGTGACCTCACTGTCAGTGAGAGTAATTACATTGATAATTGATGCCATAGGCTCCGACATACTTCTAGTTGCTGTAGCCTGTAGCCCATGAGCTTACTCCGTCACTATGGTTACTCCCCCGTTCTGCTCTGGACAACCAGTCTTTGGTAAAACACATGGCTGCTGGTGAGTCATTGTGGGAAAGTCGCCACCGACACGATTTAAAACCTCTGGTATAATGACAAATACAGAGAGATTTATCTGCCGGTGATAGGTTTAATCAGCATCATGTGAACTCTTTTGGCAATTGAGGGCTTAATATGTTCTACAAAAACATTTTTCTGGCCATTATTCAACACCATAACTCAGGAACAGATCAAGTAGATTGTCAAGTAAATTGATGCGTGCCCACCTATAAAAGTGTGCTGATTGTATAGATCTTCTGTTCTGCCAGATTTAAGATGTGTGTGAAGCATCTTTGTTTTAGATTGTGAAGCTTCTTTGCCACAACATCTACATTTAAAGCATTCTAGTCCACCACAATGTCATTGGTTTTGCTGATATTGAGCATCAGATGATTGTTGTTGCACCATGTGACAAACCTTTCTTCTGTACTCCTTTGTAAAAAATAGTCTCTGAATGAAGACAGCATGTTTCGAACTGGAAATTATTCACTGGAATCATACATGTCAATATAGTTTAAATTTCCATTTCACAAAACAAAAATACACTTAATACCGTTCCTTCAAAGTCTTCATTACATATGTGAGTCTCAGGCATGAATGTAAACTAAAATTTGACTGGTTGGTGGAGGCCTACAAGTGAGGGCGGTAATTCTAGTTATTTACTCATTGACTTGTTTGTTCTGATCTTGTCTGTTTAAGGATTATTGCAGGTGCAAACACCAAACACCTTCTGCAATTACTTGTTTAGTCAAACGTTAAAAAAATGTTGATCTAGCCTGGTACAGA
Organism: Hollardia meadi; assembly: GCA_037974645.1. Taxonomy (NCBI): domain Eukaryota; kingdom Metazoa; phylum Chordata; class Actinopteri; order Tetraodontiformes; family Triacanthodidae; genus Hollardia; species Hollardia meadi. Next base: position 8,401,544 of record JBBPCS010000226.1, read on the forward strand.
TGATGACCTCCCATGAGCGGCTGGAGCAATATTTTGATTAACATTTATTTATTTCACAGATGCTTTTGTCCAAGATGATGAGACGCTTAAGAATAAATGTCTTAGGGTTGCAGATCCATCAAGTAACATATAGGTGCATAGAGTGAAATGCAGTATTAATTTATATATTTTACATGACAAGCTTTGCAACTTAACATGCAGTCTACCCCGCTGACCTAGAGGGAGCTAAAAATACTTCATAAATTTACCCTTTACTGTACCATTTAGCTGCATCAGTCTGTTTGGTCATTCTTGGATCATCAAAATGACTGATGATTATTTCAGGCTGTACAGCCAGCAAGCTGAAGCCTGCTCTTATGTCTTTAAACTTGTGATCAGCTGAGAATGCCATTTTTTGCAAGAGAGCCCAAATGCAGCACCTCAGGCCTCCCTCCTCAAACCTCTCTCTTCAGGCCCCTCTCCGCCCCCTGCTGGTCAGATGATGTATTGTATTTTCTCTCAGAAGAATTTCCAGGTCATAATTATTAACTATAAATCAAATTATAAATAGATGAAGACTATATATACTACACATATTAAAATGCATCAACATTACTTATTAAAATAAACTGATGTGCAAAAACAATAAACATGTATTCATATCATTAATATGGTAATATGTATGAGTTAGTTTTAAATCATTTCAATCTTATACTGAGGCAAATCAGCAAAGCCTCAAAGAACTATACAATTGCAAGTAACATTTGTCTAATACTACTCTTGTGTCGTCAAATATTACAATAATGCTGATAATTTATCCATATTTGTACTCAGAATATATGTTTTGTTGTTGAAAATGTGAAACTGCTAGCCTATTAGATGGCTACTATACGCTTATTTCCCATAGAGGTTAGTGAGATGGTGTTTGGGACTTTGCTGCTTCATTTTAGTGTCCCCCGTGTTAAGTGGTACAAACAAACTTTTAAATTAGGCCTTGTATATGTAAAAGGAGTGAAGGTTCAGCAACTGGATTATTTCTTGTCTCAGATTTGTCCAGAAACAGATTTTGGTGGACTGCTAAGGTGAAATAAGAGACAGGCATTCCATGGGTCAGTACAAGCTCTTGGGGAAACAATGGTGATCTTCAGAACTCCCACATTATGGTGAAGATCATTGTGGCATCATGTGCTCTACACAACACTGGACTGACAGAGGATGCAATGAGCATCCACACGGATGTCACAGGCAGGAGGATGACAATCTTTAGACCACTGAGGAGGATGGTGTCCAGATATGAAGGATTATGTATAGTTCAAACTATATAAATATTGGATAGACCAAACACAATACATGGATAAAGAAGAACAGCAGTCCCAATTTGAAACTAACAATAATAACAGTAGATATGTCCAGCAAATATTGCTTGTTGCCATATACAACCAATATATGTTGTATAACAGTGCAGTGCTAATGCATGTAACTTTGTCACAAAATGGGTACATGTTTTATTTTTCTGGACTGCATAGAGTAAAACCTGGATTACATATTTTTTGATATATCAAAACATTTATGTTTGTCTAGGTTATGAAAACTTCTAAGCTATGCAGTTGAAGTTGCCATTCAATGCTCACTATCGAAAGCATAACATTTTACAGACCATCAAAAAACACAATTTTATTAGTCACGAACATTATGTAAGGGGGTTCTAGTAGTTTTCAGCATCTAACTTACACTTTTTTCCCATTTACTAATTTATACAAACAGGAAAATTATTAAATATGTATATCCTTTAAACAAATTGTGTTCACAACCTGCCTCAAGCACAAGTGATCCTTTGAGGATAACACCCAAGGCCTGAAACTTATTCTAACAAAACACCTTAAGTGTCGGCCCTTGCTCCGGGCATCAACAAATTAAGCACTGCAGACTGCAGTGCAGCCGGTGGCACATGCAGCACATGCGTGAAGTTGGGACCTTCTCCTCTCGGACCCGCCCATCGTATAACCCTACAATACCCGCCCACAAACATCGCTCTGGAATCTGATTGGTTCTCTACGAACGAAACCTTCTTAGATCTAGATGAAATAGAACGATGATGATGTTGCTATAGAAGCATTAACATAGACTTTAATAGAGTTGTCTAATTCTGAGGGCCTTCTGTTACATTCTTATTACTATACACAGAGTACTTACCAATGGGTTATTATTTTCCTCACAGTAACCAAGTCACAGCTATCACAAAAATATAAAGCATGACACTTCCAGAGGCAGAAAACAACTAAAAGAAAACATAAATAGGCCTTATAGTATAATATAATCTACACATAAATTTTAATTTCCTATTCCTATTATATATTATAGCACACATAACACGTAAAATACTTAGCATATGTCATTTTATTTTATTTCCGCATAACGTTACCATTTGTTGCCGCCATCTACAGTGTACCGTTTTTGTGTGAAATCCTTTCTACCTCATCTATTTCTATAACGGAAGCTGCAGTCATAGGTCAATGCCCAGGAGTAACCTGCCTGCGCATCACCACATCACCCCACTCTCTGCTGTTAAAGCGTCTGTGGGCTCTGTGTGACCTCATCATAATGTGATTTTTTTTTTTTTTGGTCATTTATCACTGGAAACAGTAATGTCTGATAGACACAGTTAATTCATCGATCCCTTGGACTCAACCTTTTTCAGCATTACGTTTCGGTTTATCTCCACCGGTGAGTTGGTATTCTAGATGTTTATCTCAGATTATGTTATGCAAGCCGAGCTGTAGTACAGTACACATGCAGTGCACTCAGCAGTCCTGTATCAGTGCCGTTACTGTGGCAGTATAATTGTATTAGCTAGTGCCGGTAAGCAAGCTAACGCCTTACGTTATTAGCATCAGCGCTTCAGTTTATCTGTGCTCTGCTGTTGAGTTAGGGAGCTAGCTTAGACTGTACAGGCAACGTTAATAGTAAGTTGACTTTAACGTTGCCTAGAAAGCTGTTCACCGGCTATGTCATTTAATATTATGGTTTATGTCAGAAGTTTCGGTCTGCTAAAAATGTAAATGCCGTTCGCGGTATTATCATTTTGTGATGTTCCCCTGGCTCACGTTTGCGGCGTGTTTGGCTGCAGTGCTCGGCTTGTTTTTCTGGTCCCGCAAGCAGCTATCGATAGGTAAGGTGTGTCTACTCTCTCTCTCTCTCTCTACTTGCATGAGCAGCTGGGGGGAAAAAACGTAGTTGTAGCAACGTAAAGAGTCAGTGGCAGGTTGGGCAGCACTGTAGCAGTTAAATGACATGCTATTGTTTTCACAGAGTGATGTTCGTAGCTTAGCTGTTGACCGATAAAGTGAAGGAGTAGTCCAATCCCAGAACAGGTAATGTTAGTCTGTCGAGTAATATGTGCTCGAGCAATGTATGTAACCTACAGTTGTAGTCATACAATTGTCTGAACCATTATATCGTCATATAACATTGGCCAAAAGTGTATTTTGTGCGCTTTGGTTTGAATTGGCGGGCACACCTAAGATGTATTTCACACGCGGGCGGGGTTTGAGAGTGCTTTGTATATAATACTTTTCACATATGCTCTGTTCTTTCATGGAGTTGATGTTATTTAGGGATGAAATGGTGCTTCACTCCACTTGCTTCTGGCTGTATGGTGACTGGTAAAAGTATGAGCAGCGTTAAATGCAAATGCAATTATTTCATCCTTCTTGACCTTTGATACACAGCTGTTTTGCTGTGTTCAGTGATATTACTTTTTTTGGAACAAGCACACGATGTACTGATGCTCCCACTGTGAGTCCAGGTGTTGCAATATCGGTTGCTCTGTCATACATAAGTTCACCCACTTTTGCAATATGACAAACAGCATCGCATATCAACCGAGGCAACTTTGTGTCACACCGTACCCTGATATTTGGACTTCATAGCTGTTGCTGCCACTTTTGTGTGTCTTGCCAGTATTCGCAGCCTGTTCGTGTCCAGCCATGGCAAAGCAGGATGGTGCTGCTAAGAAGAACCCTGCTACTGCAGCGTTGCACTCCCACTTTATGGTGGGATCCGTGTCGGAGGAGAACTCGGAGGATGAGATCCAAGGGAAGGCCGACATGCAGCTGGAGGAAAAGGAGACTCGATCCCTGTCACCATCCTCTGGTAGCTCAGACAGCACCTACGAAATGGGATTTGACCACATTGATGGGCCCATGCACAATCTAAGGTTGGAATCCGTACCTGATCCCGTACTTGTCTCTCAATGTTCATTTACTCTTTTTTTTTTTTAGCTGAATATTGTATTATGATATTAGTTTTATGTGTTGACACAGGTTTTTTCCATGTTGATTTGTTCAGGTATAGTTTTTCTTTTCTCAGTTTTTTGGGTTTTTAAATACGTAATTTCTGTTGCAATTCAAGTACTTTTGGATTTTTAACTTTAATTGAGCCCTTTAACTGTGAATACATAGTGATGCTTTAAATGTACATATTTTGAAGACATTACATTTAGCAGCCTTGAATTTAATTATTTCTGAGTGTCTTTAAAGCGTAGAAATGTGAGATACAAATACAGAACCTACAACTTCAAATGCTGTATTTAAGAGACTAGTCCCATTGGAGCAGGCCTGTCTTTCAAAACGACTACACTCTGTTCAGACTCCTCCTACGCTGGTTAGTCCCTTTTGGTAGCATGTATGAAAAACGTGGCTTCACTACAGTAGCTTCACACTGCTGAAGGGTTTCTCTGTGTCCTGAGTCTGTGAGGTATAGGCCTCGAAAGTAGGCCTAGACTTCAGAATGTTGGTTTGGAAAACTTGTTTGAATGTTCACACACTGACATTCCAAATCCCACAGTTAAAAGGGGCCTTTCAGTACCGACAGAACTTGTCTGTCTGTCACTTTCACAGACAGGGACTTGTAAATGACATTTGCCTCTTAATCCTCACAGGCGATTTTGGTTTGTTATTCAAATTAGATCATAATGCTGATGTAGGTAACTGACTGCAGAATATCATTGTATTCATATCTTCCATAATTACAGGCATTTTCTCCTGTTTGTCAATGGGTTCAAAAATGCTTTTTATGCATGTTTTCTGTGTTTATCTGTATATTTTTTAGATATTGTAATATGCAGCCAACTGTGGATAGTTTTTTTTTTTTTGCCTGCTGACTAACTTTGTGTGCTGGTCATGAAAGTTGTGGTTTTGTTTACAACAGAACCACATTATCTCTGTAAGACAAAAGGATCTTCAAGATCTCAATAATGTTTTTGTCCAGTCTGGTTTTGAGTGATCGGTTTCACAAGGACAAAGAGGACGAGAAAAGTGCAACTAAATGGAGCTGGGGTGGCAGTTTTAAAACTGGATCTACTGGATGGGGGTGTCTGCTTCCTCCACCCCCTAATTGTTCTCTCTAATAGGACCTAAACTCTCACACCTCCACAGCTGGATTGAAGTCGGAGATGCATTTGCCTTGTGCTGGTAACCCCGACAGTGATGCAATAATGCAGTATCAGGCCACAGAAGCCAGCCAGCCAAAGGAGCCCAGGCACCGCCACACCCTCCAGCTGATAGCTATATCCCTCCCCCTACACCACCCATTCCCCTGTTTGGTTCCCCTATAGGGTGGAGCTTGATTTAAACAGTTCTACAAGTTATGTTGGAGGCAGGTGCCCAAGCATGTAAAAATGTTATGTTCTGTTATGTCAGCAATTATACTATAAAGAAAGTTTTCAAAAATAACTGTGTTGACCCTTTACTTTTGCTGTTCTGACACTTGTACCCGAATCATTTCCATCATTCCTGTTCTGTCCTAAGTTGTCAGGTCTTCAACATTTACTGTTATAGATGAAGGTGAAGCTAAAGCTCACCCACAAGCTATAAAGTTTAAGATAAGAGACGGTAGTCAAATCCTCTGTTTATTAGATGAATTGGTCCTTTATCATTATGAGAGTGATATCAGTTTATTTTTATCTTCTGGGCTGTAAAACATAAACTGTCTTTAAAGCTGCTACCGAAGGATTTGCACAGTTGAAAATGAGAGCTCATGAGTTTGTATCTAATTTCTATTGGACCAGCTACCTAATACCCTGTTCCTTCCAAAACTAGAGGTGTTATAAAGGGCCATTACATGCATTATTTCTATTTCTTAAAATAGGCCAAGCATGTCGGGGCTGCACCTGGTGAAGCAAGGCAGGGATCGCCGGCGTATTGATCTCCAGAGGGACTTCACTGTGGCTTCGCCCGCTGAGTTTGTCACCCGCTTTGGTGGCAACAAAGTAATCGAGAAGGTAATGACTTTTATTTAGCACATTCTTTTTTGCAATAAATCATGTCATGTTCAGAAATAAAAACAAAACAAATTTGTTTTTATGTGTTGCGGCCATGCAGCGAAATATGACTGTTGCAATAGAAAGTCATTATGCACATACAGTAGACTCAGTAGTATTTGTGACACTATTGGACCAGCCATTATTAATAAAGTATTTTAACGTATGTGAGAAAAATCAGCATTTATAATCTCAACTATTTTGCGTGTCCAGGTGCTAATTGCCAACAATGGCATTGCAGCGGTCAAATGCATGCGCTCCATCCGCCGCTGGGCCTATGAGATGTTTCGTAATGAAAGGGCAATCCGATTTGTTGTGATGGTTACCCCAGAGGACCTGAAGGCCAATGCAGGTGAGCTTTAACATGATACAAATTACTGGACAGTTTATGCTCTTCAGCTCTTTTGCAGTGCATCCAAATATAATCTTATATAATTCAGAAGACTGTGGGGAATATTGTAGATGCAAATGCAGCATGATTATTTGGGGAAAAATAAGTTCTCTGTGTTTGTGTCTTTCACAGAGTACATCAAAATGGCAGATCATTACGTACCTGTGCCAGGAGGGACCAACAACAACAACTATGCCAATGTGGAACTCATCCTGGACATTGCTAAACGCATACCTGTTCAGGTACCACCACACGTTTAATATATCTAGTATTCCCACAGTAGCTGATAATTCTTTTATCATTAATTGAGTATCTGTTGTCATGTATTCCTTACAGGCAGTGTGGGCAGGCTGGGGTCATGCCTCAGAGAACCCCAAACTCCCAGAGCTGCTTCACAAGAATGGCATTGCCTTCATGGGTAAGAGAAGCTTTTTACTCCATCTGTCACTTTGTGACCCTTTAATTTACCTTCACATAATCAGTTTACTCAACTAAAATGTTTTATTTATTGTTAACTACTTCCCCAGGACCCCCAAGTCAGGCCATGTGGGCTCTAGGAGACAAGATTGCCTCGTCCATCGTGGCTCAGACTGCTGGCATTCCAACCCTGCCATGGAGCGGTACAGGTAGGTCACAGTTTGTTTGGGGTCCAAAGATGGTTTTATTTTAAGGCTGTCAATGATCGAGGGAAAAGGGTTCTTGAAATCTCCCTGATTTAAACTTCATGTAGTAAATATTTGGCTTGAGCAATATTTCTCCAAATGTATTCTTATGTCTGTGTTGCAAATGTCTGGTGTTTACCTTTCTCAGGCCTAACGGTAGAATGGTCAGAGAACAACCAAAAGAAGGGAATCATCAACGTTCCTACTGACGTTTATGAGCTCGGCTGCATCCAGGATGTAGAGGATGGCCTTAAAGTAAGCATGTCATCTAGCTTACAGTTCACAGTGACAAATGCATGTCTCATATGCTTTAGTATACTGTGTGTGCATACTTGCATGCTGGAAATCTGTATGTATCCATTGCCAGGCTGCAGAAAAGGTCGGCTACCCCATAATGGTGAAGGCCTCAGAAGGAGGTGGAGGAAAAGGCATCCGTAAAGTCAACTGTGCAGACGATTTCCCTAACCTCTTCAGACAGGCAAGTGGAAACTGAGACTGATTCTGGTTTGAAATATCATGCAGGACTTAACACATTGTAGAATAAGGACTGAATGTATCATTAGAGGTCCAATTGGAAAATTTGGCCGAGCAAAATTGAATTCAGTTGGAAAAAATATAACAGTTTGTTTTTCTCTATTTGTTGACTGCAAGGATTTGCTCTCTCTTTGGTTTTCCAGGTGCAGGCAGAAGTTCCGGGCTCACCTATTTTCGTCATGCAGCTAGCCAAGCATGCCCGCCACCTAGAGGTCCAGATCTTGGCTGATCAATATGGCAATGCCATTTCCCTGTTTGGTCGAGACTGTTCTGTGCAGCGACGGCATCAGAAAATTATAGAGGAGGCTCCTGCTACCATTGCCACGTCTGATGTCTTTGAGGACATGGAAAGGGTACAACCTATCAAGCATTGTTTGTATTTGTATATACAGTAGCTGATAAATGGAGACATAAGACCAACTAAGTAAATTTAGATTAGTTAAACACAGTTGAACCTAAATATGAATAGAGTTGTTTTCTCTCTCAGTGTGCAGTGAAGCTGGCTAAGATGGTCGGATACGTCAGCGCAGGTACAGTGGAGTACCTCTACAGCCAGGATGGCAGCTTCTACTTCCTGGAGCTCAACCCCCGTCTGCAGGTGGAGCACCCCTGTACTGAGATGGTGGCTGATGTCAACTTGCCTGCTGCCCAGCTACAGGTCAGTCTCACCCGTGCCTGTAGAGATAGACAGCGCACACCCTGTTACATCACATACAATACTCCTGTAGCAGACAAAGTTAGCACGCTTCACCGCTCATCAGTAGACTGGGCCCCCCTCCTGTCTGCATGGCAACCAACTGCAAAAGAAGGAGGCAATTTGCAGAAACAGTGTAGCAGATCCAGTAGTTGTGGCATCGCTGTGTCACGTGGTCTGACTGCAATGTTTAGGATTGTGTGTAAATAGGTCAGCGGCAGTCGAGCTGAAGGGCAGTGTTGCTGGGAAAACACACTTACTCTGGGAGTGACAGACACACACTCTCCGGCACAGAAGATGAGAATATCTTTTCCCAGGCAACAGTGGGACTCATTATCTCTCAGCAACATGTTTGTTATAGATTAAAAACCATGTTTGTTAAAGGCCTGTGAGCCTGTCACTTTATGTTCTATATATGTCAGTTCCTGAGCATAAACCTGTGTTGTGCTAATGCCACTGTCTTCTGTCAGATTGCCATGGGTATTCCTCTTCAAAGGATCAAAGACATCAGGATGCTTTATGGCGTCCAGCCCTGGGGAGACTCTCCCATCGACTTTGAGGGACTGTCGACAGCGCCCTCCCCACGGGGCCATGTAATTGCAGCACGTATCACAAGTGAAAATCCTGACGAGGTAAACCTCAATCTCTTCTGGTACACAAAAAAATTCCATGGAGAATAATATAGTCGCAGAGTCATAGCCACGATGCAAGTTATTTTTAAGTACCAACGTTTAAATTACTTGGCCATAATTTATTCTCTAAATGCCAAAAATAGCTGATTTTTGATTTTGGTTTGGTTTATGAAAAGATGAAATTTGTGTGTGTGATATGATCGCAGGGTTTCAAGCCAAGCTCGGGAACAGTGCAAGAGCTGAATTTCCGCAGCAATAAGAACGTGTGGGGCTACTTCAGTGTGGCAGCGGCTGGAGGGCTGCATGAGTTCGCCGACTCCCAGTTTGGACACTGTTTCTCTTGGGGAGAGAATCGGGAGGAAGCCATCTCGTATGTACACACAGAACTTTAAAAACACTGCTGTGTCAGAAAGCTGAGTCAAAAGCCATTTATGTATTGCTAATATATATTTACCATGGGAGCTACTTTTACGCAATTGTCTAGAGGTTTTTATAGTTTTCATAATATGTGATTATATCTTAATCTTTTTTTCTAGCAACATGGTGGTGGCTCTGAAAGAGTTGTCTATCAGAGGAGACTTCAGGACCACAGTGGAATACCTCATTAAGCTGCTGGAGACTGAAAGCTTTCAGCACAACAGCATTGACACAGGCTGGCTGGACAGGCTCATCTCAGAGAAGATGCAGGTATGCAGATAGGTTCCAGCTGTGATGCTCTTTAAAGAAATCTAATGTAAGAAAAGATATGTTTGACATACTGAACCAGATTATAATGTCAGTGCACCACACCCAAGCGTTGAGCTAATGGTAAGACCTTGTGGTTTATCCTCCTGGCACCATGAAGTTTGACTTTAAGCTTGCATGTTTGATGTTTTCCTGGATAAGAGGTTAAGTGTATGTCGTGTGCAGGCCGAGCGTCCCGATACCATGCTGGGAATCGTGAGCGGGGCTCTTCATGTGGCAGATGTCAATCTGAGGAACAGCGTGTCCATCTTTCAGCATTCTCTGGAGAGGTAAAAATGCAGCATATCATAGTAATCAATTAAGCAGTAGATGCTCAGGAAAAAACAAACTTGTGCAGTTTGAATAGGAACTGTACTTCTCTCACCAGGGGCCAGGTGCTGCCAGCACACACGCTACTCAACACTGTGGATGTGGAGCTGATCTATGAAGGCACTAAGTACGTCCTGACAGTGACACGCCAGTGTCCCAACTCCTACGTGGTCATCATGAACAACTCCTCTGCTGAGGTGGATGTCCATCGGCTGAGTGATGGAGGTCTTTTGCTGTCTTATGATGGAAGCAGCTACACTACCTATATGAAGGAAGAGGTGGACAGGTAAGAGGAAACAAAGCCTGAAATTGAAGTTATCATTACTAATTTAGCTGTAACTTTACCACAGAGTAGAAAGAAATTGCATTAATGAATCTCTCAACACGGTTAACAACTTTACAGAAATTAATCGATGCATTTAAGTCTTTCTGGTTCTGTTAAAACCAAGTTTTAATCTTTTTTTCTCTGCAGGTATCGCATCACAATTGGGAACAAGACCTGTGTTTTTGAAAGGGAAAATGATCCTTCGCTGCTGCGGTCTCCTTCAGCAGGAAAACTTATCCAGTACACAATCGAGGATGGCGGGCATGTGTTTGCTGGCCAGTGCTATGCTGAAATAGAGGTACAGTGTCTTATGTGTATATTGTACACAAGAAAGATTCAAATTCAAATTCACTTTTGTTTGATGAGTTGTATGGACGTAAACTTTGCACTTTTTCTCTTTCCAGGTGATGAAGATGGTAATGACCCTTACAGCTGCAGAGTCAGGTTGTATTCACTATGTGAAGAGGGCTGGTGCAGCACTGGAGCCTGGCTGCATCATTGCCAAGCTGCAACTGGATGACCCGAGCAGAGTACAACAGGTACTGAATGTCTGACTAATACAATCTACACAGCTATACGCTGTATGCAAAATAGGATTTTGCATGTGCCTCCCACAAAATTACCAAAAATATGTAATATTTCTTTGTTTATTCAAAGTATCAGTTTGCATTTCAAGTTATCTCATACATTTTAGCTTTAGGATATTATGGAACTGAACAAGTGGCTAAATGCACTCTACTTATTCAGTGAAGCTTGTTTATTATTTGAGCATATGCGATTTTGTTTATGACAAGTCACTTGTATGAAGTCGAAGTATCAGTGAGGCAGGAAATTGAGGCTGCCAACAAAGATGATTTATCTATTATCTGAAAGAAACCGCTATTAGCATAAACATCCGAACTCTAAGGCAGACTTAATGTCCGTGAAGGAGCCCACTTCTGGTAAATGCTTCACTGCTGATTAGATAAAAAATACCTACAGAAGAATAAAGTTTAAGCTACACATTTTGGACTTGGATAGACATTATTCAGGGTAACTGCAGGTTTCTTCAACCTGGATTTAGATGGGGGAGCCTGCCACTACTTCTTACTTGACTACACAATTGACAATGGTTGTGTATGAAACATCAGCACATGTGAATCCATGTTGTAAAATGTGTATAATAAGCATTTGTGTTTGTCTTGTAGGCGGAGCTGCACACAGGGCCCCTGCCTTCTATCCAGGCAGTTGCTCTGAGAGGGGAGAAGCTACACAGAGTTTTCCACAACACACTAGATCATCTTGTTCACATAATGAATGGTTACTGTCTTCCTGAGCCTTTCTTCAGTGTCAAGGTAAGAATTCGTCCACACATGCACACCAACATCAGCTCTTCATTCACATTCAGCAATTCCTTAAATATATCTCTCTCCTTTGTGTGTGCTAGTTGAAAGAGTGGGTGGAAAGGTTGATGAAAACCATGCGCGATCCCTCTTTGCCACTGTTGGAGCTTCAAGATATCATGACGAGTGTGTCAGGCCGCATCCCTCCCGCTGTGGAGAAGGCCATCAAGAAGGAGATGGCTCAGTACGCCAGCAACATCACCTCTGTGCTCTGCCAGTTTCCCAGCCAGCAGGTGCCGCACCAATTCATGCACACACCATGCTAACTCCACCTGCTGAATTCTTCTTAAAGAGGTCATATCATGCATTTTGGGGTTTTCCATTACCTTTAGTGTGTTACATATCTTTTTGTGCATGTACAAGGTCTGCTAAGTTGAAAAGGCCAAAGTCCATGGCAAAGGGAGCTCCTCACTCCCACAGAAAACACTGCCCTTGAAGTGCCTGAATTGCCTCATCAGAAGTTCAGCCTTTACTTCTGTGACTTTGTTACCTTACTATGTCATTCTTTGCTTAATGCACGCCTTATGGCTAGTCTGGCACGCCCTTAGGCAGAGCTGTATTCCCCCCCTCATCAGGAAGACATTTGTTATCACCATGTTGAGGAGATGCTGTATTTTGAACTACTAACCATTTTAACTGCAAATTCCCTTTGTATGGACTTCCAAAAGAAAAAAAGCAAGAAATCCTTGGATAAACTTCATTTTTACCACTGTTACTCAACAGTACAGCTTTTTGTGTTCAGAGCAGACTGGGCTTTTTGGGAGGGGGAGGGGCCTTAAAGAGACGGGAGCTAAAAGACTGTTTTAGACAGAGAGTTAATAGGGTGCTGCTGCAATGGACAGTGTGGGAAAGATAACGTGTTTTTTGAACATTAAAGCCTATAAACATATTCTAGTATAAACCTGAAATAAAACCATTAACTTGAAAATGAGCATAATATGGCCACTTTAAAAGTACAATGTTAAAAACAATAAAGCTCCTGTTGAGGACTTTGCTGTTCTTGGCCAGCAATAGTAATTTTTGGCTTTACACGGTAACCTTGGTTGTCCAAGTACAGAGTAATTATAAATGGATATAGTAAATTTTTAATACTGCCACATTAAATCATCTACAAAATGGCATTAAAAGCCTGTTTATAATAAATTGAGTAGTGTTGTTTTAAAAGTTAGTGGTAGTGTTCAGTTACATTCCAAATTTAAAGTCGGCTGTGTTATCACACAGCTTTAATGATATTTATCTGTAATTTTAAGCACAAATTTTACAACCAGTTAGGATCTCATATTGGTCATAATGGGAGTAAGCTAACTGAGGGGTCATCAGTGCCACTGGGATTAAATGCTTGAATTGTTTACCCCCCCCCCCCCTTGTTTCCAGATTGCAAACATCCTTGACAGCCATGCTGCTACTCTTAACAAGAAGTCAGAGAGAGAAGTCTTCTTTATGAATACACAAAGCATCGTTCAGCTGGTACAGAAGTGAGTATGATTGACTCTCTGTATCAGTATAATTCATTGATCGCTCAGATTTACCTCCTGTGACCCAAAGCTTCCTGACCATGGCAGCTCTGGAGCATCTCTGGCAGACGCAAAGTTCAGCTTTCTCATGCTTCAATTTGCTGCATGACATAATCTTATTTGTAACACTGAGATTGATTAACTTTATATTAGTTGTGTTATAGTCTCACTAGATATCCTGTTCTGCATATTGATGGATCTACTTTCTGTCTGCATGCACAACTAGTACAATGCTGCGTGGATTTTTGTGTCAGACCAGTCTGTTTTTGTCTCCAACAGGTATCGCAGTGGCATCCGAGGGCACATGAAGGCAGTGGTGATGGACTTACTCAGACAGTACTTGAAAGTAGAGATCCAGTTTCAGAATGGTGAGGATCAGCAGCAGCACACTGAATTATTGGTTTCAAAGGTCATTGTAGTGACATGTTGCCACATGCAAAATTAATGTGTGTTTAACTTTGCTGTCTGTATAGATATTTAAAAAAAATATATAGATATTTTTTAAATGCACTTACTTATTTTGTCCACACGATGGTGCTTTTTCACAATAAACCCTTCAGCATTTGTGCCTCCCTGTGCAGTATCAACCAGAGCTTTTACATGTTGGTCTGTTAACAGGACATTATGACAAGTGCGTGTTCACACTGCGTGAGGAAAACAAAGGCGACATGGCCAATGTGCTCAACTATATCTTCTCCCATGCTCAAGTCACCAAGAAGAACCTGCTGGTTACGATGCTGATTGTAAGTTTCGGTTTTACAGCCTTTATTAATAACGGAAAACTTCTCTCACAAGGCTTCTCCTGTTGTGTATCATATTGACTGGCATTTCATTCATGCTCTGCTTATGTTTCTTGTCTATACATGGATATGTAAGTATATGTATGTGTATCTACTGTCAATGTGTGATATGACTATAAGTAGTTAATTATTAATTACTTATTACATTCCAATAGTTGTGATAAGATTAATTTAGGACAGTAGTAAGTAGTTTTCAACAGGCCAGTAATGTAATTACTGATTTATTTGTGTAATTGCTGAAAATCAAATTGTAATGTTTTACACCTCGGTATGTGCTATGTAATGTCCATATGCTATTAAGATTGTTTTTTTTTTTTTTATTAACTTAAGTGTTTTAAGATATGTTGTGATGTTATGTAATGTAACCTCCTTTGTCTAGGACCAGCTGTGTGGCCGTGATCCCACACTGACAGATGAACTGATGGCCATCTTGACTGAACTTACCCAACTTAGCAAGACAACCAATGCCAAGGTGGCACTGCGTGCCCGACAGGTAAGTTGCAAACTCCTAGTTTTTGTTGACAAATTTGCTTTATGTTCCACTGAAAAGACATTATATTCTACATTCAGTGGGGTTACATGTAATTAAGTAACTGGGCTTCAGTCTGCCTTTTCCAGTAATCTGATTTCTTAACTATCATGTGAACGAGAGACCTGATTACTATAACTTACTATAGCATTTGAGAAACCTGGTTCCCCAGATAGATTTTTCCTGGAGAGCTCAAATTTCTCACCTGCTGTGGAGCGGGTGGATCAAAGGACAGATCATTGCAAAGTCTGACTAAAAAAAACTAACACAAAGGAACCTCCAGAGGTCTTAATCAGTTTCCACCACTGAACATTTGACTATTTTTGATTATTCTTGTTAGGAGAACACACTGACTGACAACTAAGAAGTACCTCACAATGCAAAAATATATTGTGAGAAGAAAGAATATGAAATTGTGCTTGCTTAAACTCAAAACCTGAAAAATACGAATTCTTCTGAAGTTGTCAAAGCTGCTTTATGTAGGATTTTTTTTTATATATAAACACATTTATGTATCATGAGCTTTTATAACCAAGTGAAGCTGTACAAGAGTCTCATCCTCACTAATTCACATGTAGATTTGCCCTGTTTACCAACATCAGATTTGGGGGTTAGACTTCGAAGTATGTTTGGGTAAGGTCACATCTTCTAAAAATGTGGATCTGTGGTGAGAACTTCACCACCAGATGTCACTATCTACGCTTTTTTTTAAAAACTCTTTCGCTTCATTCACCCTCTTTGCCCAGGTGTTGATCGCTTCCCACCTCCCCTCTTATGAGCTACGACACAACCAGGTGGAGTCCATCTTCCTCTCTGCCATTGATATGTATGGACACCAATTCTGCATCGAGAACCTGCAGGTAAGCAATAAACGAATAACAGTTGTGGTGTTACATAATACTCTAAAATGGAGAATGTTTTCAAGATGTACAACTATTTTTTTATTTTATTTTTTTTTTAGAAACTGATCCTTTCAGAAACATCCATTTTTGATGTTCTGCCCAACTTCTTCTACCACAGTAATCAGGTAGTCAGGATGGCTGCCCTTGAGGTGAGAAGAACAATGATCTCAGTCCACAAATCAATTTGCCTTAACTTAATTTCATTCAGCGTTGTTAAAACGTAGGCGATTCATATATCAAACATATTTCTGTGGCTTTATCTCCAATAACCCGCAGGTGTACGTTCGCAGAGCATACATTGCATACGAGCTGAACAGCGTTCAGCATCGACAGCTGAAGGACAACACGTGTGTGGTAGAGTTCCAGTTCATGCTTCCCACCTCGCACCCAAACAGGTATCACACAATGCTCCCGTGCTGTGCATCATCTTTGCTGCTGCTCCCCCCTTGAAAGGCAGGGACAGGGATTAATCAATCAGAATGATCATCATCATTTGAAGGCTCTATTTTTATATTTCCCACATAGACCGCTGTATTATTCAGTTTGTAGCACAGGTGGAAGTGTGCTGTGTTTACAGTAAGGTTGTCAAATGTGTTGATACTTATTCAATACTACATGTTTAAAACGACACAATATCCACATTTGATAGTATTGAATGGCATCATGACTTGACAACCCTTTTCTTTTTTTTTTACACAAAACGTATCACTCCAGTGCCAATGCAAATCACTTACTGTTGGTGCCATAATTAATATAAGAAGAGAATATCTAAGGCACTGATGATAAATAACTTCACAGCAGTGAAGAGCTGGAGTTTATTTCAGAATCTTACATCGTCCATGGTGCCGCGGTTCCTCTCCCACCTTTCCAGCTGTGTGTGTCATTGTTCATAGTTGTTCTCCATGTAAATGCTCCTCATGTGCAAAAGAAGGTATTTTGCAAGACTGACAATAACTTTTTCTTGGTTTGTCAAAAGTGTGTTGAGTGCCATGAGCGACAAAGCTCCCAGCCTCAAGAGTCTCACGTCAGTTGCCCATCCTTGCAGGTCATGGAAAAAAGTTTGGGCATTCTTATATAAAACTTAAGAATCAGAGAGAAACCAAAGACAAACTCGGGTTTTGCCTTGTACATGCTCAGCATTTGAACAAAAGCTTTCAACAGACAAAGTACTGTGGCACCCATGTTCTGCACCCTACCTGTGTGATTGTGTCTCTGATTGTGTGTGTGTGTGTACTTTCGGTGTATTTACCTATTGTCACATTTTAATGCCTTGTTGGGCTCAGCTTGTTTATGCAGTTATGTGTAGAAGTGCTTTGAATGTCATCATACACACATTTTATTGCATGTTTGTGGGTTTTTTGTGTCCGAATCAACCCTCGTGTTTGGCTCATCACTGTGAACTAAAGATGGCATGAGAATGTGAAATGATCCCATCTTTGTTCAGGGTAACCTCAGGACAAGGAGGCTTTAGGATCTCATAATGCATGTTGTAAAGGGAGCAGTCAGGAAGTGACATGTGTGTTTAGGGATAGAGAGCTATTTGCAATTTACTTTATCCTCCATTTTCACATTCATTGCATCTCTTAGATATTGATCAATGCAAAATAAATTCAACACATTGAGGAACAGTTCACCCTAAAATGGAATTCTTGTCATTATCTACTCAGCTTCCCCCATGCTGACAGGAAGTCGGATGCAGTTTCTCTAAAGCTTCACAGCTACGTTGCTACATTCTCCAAAACAACTGAAAAAGCTGGGGAATTGCTTTTAAAGCATTAAAAAGCAACCAAAAAAACAAACATTAAATGGCTCCATACACCTCGTACAAGTCTCCTGACGCCCAGAGATCCCAAACTAATTTGAAAAGATGTTATTTACACCCTTTTTAAAGCCGAAATCTTTACTGTAGCTGCTAGCTAAAAGTGTTAGCACGCACCCCTTCTGACATGGATTTTGGCTTACAAAAATGTAAACGTTTTTTCAAATCAATTTGGAAGCCAGAGACTACACCGGATGCGCTGTATCAAGCCATTTTCTGTTTTGTTTTGGGGTTTTTTTTGTACATTTCACCTGACTTTCCATCAGCATGGGGATGAGTAGATAATGACTGAATTTAAAATCTTTGGTGAACTGCTCCTTTAAAGACACACACACACACACACACACGTTGCTACACCTTGACTGTCTTCCTCTCCTGATGCCTGCCACTAATCATTTAGTAATCAATGTCGTTTGATTGCAGAGGGAACATCCCCACTCTAAACAGGTATTGTAAACATTCTTTTTATTGCCTAGACTACTACTATTGACTGTAGAATAGCTAGCTGCATGGTCAAAGCAGTAATCCATAAATGAATTCATCTGTGATGATTAAGTCAACAGAATGCTTGGTGCTTTGAAATTCCCCCAAATGAACCAGAATTTAGCGACTGGAGTTTAGTCTGTTTGAGAAACACCGTTTCTTAATTTTTACTGACAATAGCATGACCCTTAGCATTCAGCCTCTGTGTCAAACATTTTTGTGTGTGTGTGAAAGAGTGTTATATTCCTTACTATCGTGTGTATGAGCGGCAATATTTTAAAGATTTGGATTAACATGGGACATGATGTGGTATAAGATCATCAAAATGACATGTTGGAGAAATGTTGTACACCAGTGCAAATGTTCTGAACCGGAACCTGTGACTGTCCTGCCAGGAAAATGTCTGCCCCAATCCTGGACATTGTAAAAGCCGCGGACACTAGATTACAGGAAACTAAACGCCAGGACCTTAATACACAAGATAGTAAATCTGAGGATGATAGTGCTGAGAAGAAAAATGCCCCCGATTCGGAATCTGTGGACAGGTTTGACACCCAAAACCTCTTGTGTGCTTTTAATGGGTGCAATCACTGGGATAGTTTCATACGATCAAAAGACTAACACCCAAAATAATGTCACAAATATTTAAAGCATCTTTCTGGTGGGGCTTTTTTCATTGTTCCTAAAAGAGGAGTTTTTTCTTTGTTTTTAATTGACTAACGTGGTCTGTCAAAAAATGTCTTATATACCCCACTGCTGCTTTTACTGTACTCACATGTAATGGTGTAATTTTGTGTTTAATTACTTTTTATAATTGGAACCTCATCCAGTTTTCATAGTCAAGAGTCCCCTACAATTAACACATGAGGCTTTTAAGTGTTTTCGTATGTATTTTTGTATCCCAGCATCTCAAACTGCTGAGGGATTAGGGATCAAAACTGTTGTGAGGTTCTTAAAGGTGGATGGGGGACGTTGTCAGAGTCATTCTAGTGGTATGGCATTGTAATTTCTCTGTTCTGTAAAAAGAAGTTTAATTCTCTCCTATTCCTCTCTCTTTATATTTCATTGTCTGAAGCACCTTGAGTTGCCTCTGTGTATGAAATGTACTATATCGATAAAATTGCCTTGCTTTTCCTTGTCAATGCCATAGGATGTCATTCTCATCCAACCTTAACCACTACGGCATGGTGCATGTAGCCAGCGTCAGTGACGTTCTGTTCGACACGTCTTTTACACCACCCTGTCAGCGCATGGGAGCAATGGTTGCTTTCCGCTCCTTCCAGGAGTTCACCAGGTGGGTCCATCTAGAAAACGGTTCTCAACTTGGATATATTCCTTCAGTAGGCGGAGATAATATTACAAGCATGATTAATGGCGTGTCTGATTTTTTTTTTTTTTTCCTCCTCTACAGGAATATAACAGACGTGTTGAGCTGCTTCTCCGACTCCCCTCCCCCAAGTCCAACCTTCCCAGAGGGAGGTAATCCTGTCCTTTATGGTGAAGAGGACAACAAGGTGACAAAAACAGACCTCTGCTAGTCACAGGCTGGTCATTGACCTGTATTATTGTGTATCTTAGAATGAAAATGTGTATTTGCTTTGTCATCCAGAGTGTCCAGGATGAACCTATCCACATCTTGAATGTGGCCATAAAGACCGACAGCGACACCGATGACGACGGCCTTGCAGCCAGCTTCCGAGAGTTCACTCAGTCAAAGGTGGGGAGCGGTCAACAACAAGGCTTTATTTCTCCTCATTTCAGCAGAGAGTTAAACGCTTGAAATGGCTCAGACAGATATTGTCATCCTGACATTTTTGCCTTTTTCCCACTCCAGAAATCTCTTCTGTTTGAACATGGAATCCGTAGGCTGACTTTCCTTGTGGCCCAGAAGGTGAGGGCTCTAATTCATATAACTTGGTCAACTACCCGTTTCCACTGACTGCTGCCCTGCATGTCACCAATTAAGCAGTTCTGAACAGCATGTATCAAACTGTTACCAATGAATTGTCCTGCATCTATCTTTTTTTACTAATATTTTTACTAGATGTCTTTTTTAATGGAATGACACTATTGTTGTAATTGTAATAATTTGCATTTGAAACTGAGCTTATCATCCTGTTTGTCTCTGTATCTCTTTCTGCATGCCTTGCTTTTGCTGCATTTATGATGACAGGATTTCAGGAAGCAAGTCAACTGTGAGGTGGACCAAAGGTTTCATGTAAGTAGAGGAGGACTCGAAACGAGGACAGGTCTTTGATTTGAAGTATCAATGCATTTGGTTAATAACAGGTCAAACATGGAGGTGCCCATTAACTATCCAGGCAGTCATTTGCAACATATGTTTTAATTATACTGTAGACAGTCAACAGCAGGTAAATTAATGAGATTGAAAGATAATATACTAACATTCTTCCATGGATTTTATCCAGCAATGACTGCTTGATTTTTACATTACAAGCCATGTTGTCCTGCAAGTCTTTGATTTCAAGAGAAAGATTATTCAACTCTGTTGCACCAGCGTAAATAAAAGAGACCATTTTCTGAATCAATAAAGGTTTGGTTTAGGCACAATTTGTTTGTTTTTTTGCACTAGTCATTACAGCCCCAGAACCAGGAATTGAACCCCCAATCATTGCATTTTTCTGATCTGTTGTCTATTTTGCGATGCTACACAGGATCACATTTATTTTGTCAGGGTTAACCCATTATCAACACAACGCCCACTAGCATTCAGATGATGGTGACAATAACGGATTTAGAACGGGATTGAATTTTGAGAAATGCCCCTCGTTTGGCCTCTGCCGTCATTTTGACAATGGCCATTGATTTTTCTTTTGATGGTACCACAGTCTTTGATGAGAGCCAATCATGCTAACTGGTTTCATGGTCATCATGTGGCCCCTGTTACATGGAGATTTTTTTAAGTGGTCGGCACTCTACTCTGTCGAATCATGGCTGTGGAGGTTTACAGCGTGTGCACTGTTGCAGTTGTGTTGTTATCATGTAGTCTGTGAGCGTATGAGAGCATCTCCAATCGTTCTGGCATTGTTTTGGCAAGTGGGACACTTACTCTGATAACGTCAAACAGGGCTACCGCACATTATTCAGAGGATCAAATGTCTCAGAGTAAAGGGAATGTTTTTTTCATTAGCATAGAGAGTGGTGCGTTAGATATACAGCCTCGTACCATTATTATGTGATCTTTCTGTCTTGAGTGAATACACAGTGATTCCCTGATAGATAAATTACCGCAGTATAGGAGACATTGCTGAATTTGTTCTGTCTGTCTGTGTCACAGAGGGAATTCCCCAAATTCTTCACATTCCGCGCCAGAGACAAGGTGAGTGTCCACATATTACAAAATATTTGTCAAATCAATACTTTGAATATTTTTTGCATGGCCAAATTAGGTGTTTGCTCATGTAGATCTGACCACATATATATTGAGAAGATGAAGGGATATATACCCGATGTGTATGGAACCCACAAATTTCAAAATAAAACAGATCGATAGACCTTTCTTTGGCTGAGAGACCATTCAAAACCATGTTGGTTTTAAGAAACAGCTTTCCCCTTCTTGGGCAGTGCTGAATTTGACCCCATCACAATCACTGATGGTTCTCTCACTGTTACCCCTGATAGTTTAACTACAATAACACCACCAAAACTCATTAAAGTAATGAGCTCTTTAATTACAGTATCTTCCATTTAAGAGAAATGACACCCATTAGTAGCTTTCTGAGATCAAGATTACCCATGACTTCATTGTGTGGCTCACAGGCATCCTTCTACTCTTATATCAACTCAGTGCTCCTGAAAATGCCACTTTCAATCACTTTTGTTAATGGAAGAGATAATGGCAGCCTAACTTGAAAAAAAAAAAAAAAAGGTTCCTCAGGAAAGTCTTGAAACACGTCCATTTAAAATTGTGTTGTGTTTTTATTTGTGATTGTGTCCTGCTTCTAAAATAGTTTGAGGAGGACCGGATCTATCGTCATTTGGAGCCGGCACTAGCTTTCCAGTTGGAGCTCAACCGCATGCGCAATTTTGCCCTAACTGCCATCCCATGTGCCAACCACAAGATGCACCTGTACCTGGGTGCAGCCCGTGTGGAAGTGGGCACAGAGGTTACAGACTACCGTTTCTTTGTGCGAGCCATTATCCGTCACTCTGATCTGGTCACAAAGGTGAGACAACAGGAGAACAAGGAACCTTAGCACTCCCATTTTTATATTGCTTTTAGAGGTTTTGGATCCTTCAGAACCATTACGTCCTTTTCTTTGACCATACCTGGGCCCGATTGACAGTTTTTTTCTTTTCTGTTCCTTCACTAGGAGGCCTCTTTTGAATACCTTCACAATGAAGCAGAGCGTCTGCTGCTGGAAGCCATGGATGAGCTAGAAGTGGCTTTCAACAACACAACTGTACGGACTGACTGTAACCATATCTTCCTCAATTTTGTCCCCACAGTCATCATGGACCCATCAAAGGTTTGTGAAACTGTCACACACTTGTATCTCTGATACGCTTGTCAGACCACAGCTCACATTGTTATTAAAGACTTTGCTTCTTGTTAATCCTTCTCGACCAACTTCAGATTGAGGAGTCTGTGCGTTCCATGGTGATGCGTTACGGCAGCCGTCTGTGGAAGCTGCGTGTGCTGCAGGCTGAGCTGAAAATCAACATCCGCCTGACTCCAACGGGCAAGCAAATCCCAATCCGCCTCTTCCTCACCAATGAATCAGGCTACTACCTGGACATCAGCCTGTACAAGGAGGTCACTGATTCCCGAACGGGACAGTTGGGGCCCAAAGACCGACAGGTGGGGCACTTACACATCTTCCATCTCATCTGTTTATTGTCCAGTTTCTGGCAAAGGGCTTCAGCTCCATACTGGAGACCCCAGCTCCCTGCATGCAATTTACTAGCCTTTCTAAAAAAGTGAGAAAATGGAGTTTGTCATTTTTATATAGTAGCATGTACAAATTCTGACTATAAGAATTATTGCTTTGGAGTAGAGATCCAGTATTGTGTCATGCCCTTAGCCTGCTGGACAATTTCTTTTAGTAATATAATTTTTCCTCGCAGCTGATCAGGTAAGTCACACTTCATCCAGCCGTCCATACATCTGTCCATTATCACATCCATCTATACTGCGTGGATTTAGAATAACTGTAATGGGCTTTAGGTAAATCTGCACGTAGATATGAAGAAAAGATGCCCATTATCCTGGTATACATTTCACATGTCATTTTCCTGTTTCTTTTTTTTCTGTGTTTACTTTATTAGTTCCGTAAAGTGGACTGTGAGAGGTTTTGAATTTGGTATTTATTTGAAGACTCTTAACATGGATGAGAGACGACATGCCGCATTTCCTGCAAGCATTTCTAAACTAATTTGAGTGTCTTTGTGGGGTGGAATGCTTTTAGGATGCCAGGACGTGTTTTTTGAGGGTGTGACATGCCTAACTCAACAAAATGATTGAAAGTACCTGCTCTCAGAATAGGTCACAAGTGAATGTTCCTGTCCATCTGATGGACATGATAATGCATACTAAGCTTGATGTTTTCACTATGTTATTACTACTTCCTCTAAACATTACTCTTTTAACATCTGACTGGTGCTTCTGTATTAACATGTTGTATAGAACAAGGGGTTGTTACATCATATACTGTACTTGGCTTTGATTAATGCTGTAGCAGTTGGAATGGCAGATGCTCATTATTCTTATCATCATTCTCAAAACTCAACACATTTTGGCAGTGGTGAAGTGGTCAGTATATCTATAAAGTGAGTCTGTCTGTCCCTCTTTTTTCAGATTATGTTCCAAGCATATGGAGACAAGCAGGGTCCATTGCATGGCATGCTCATCAACACCCCGTATGTCACCAAGGACCTGCTGCAGTCTAAGCGCTTCCAGGCGCAGTCCCTGGGTACCACCTATGTCTATGACTTTCCAGAGATGTTCAGACAGGTACAGTGCAAAACTTCTCACTCACGTCAGCCAAATTATGTTGATGCGGTAACTTTATTCTGACTTATTATATTATATATGATATAACTTATATTTTCTTTCCCTAGGCTCTGAAAAAGCTGTGGCACTCTAGCCAGGCCTATGCCCACTTACCTAAATGCCCCCTCCCTTCTGAGCTGCTCACCTTCACAGAGCTGGTTCTTGATGCCCAAGGTCAGCTGGTGCAGATGAACCGACTGCCAGGGGGCAACGAGGTCAGTTTTTTTTTGTCTCAAGTTTGATCCATGAATGCAGACATTATAAAAATAGAAATAATACCCATTTGCTTTGACATGAGCAGTGTGCAGTTTCTCTTTTACCCTGTAGGTGTCTCTGTGTTTCTTTGGCTGGGTTGTTGAGATCTTGTTAAATACTTAATTGTTGTAAGGTAATGCTTAATGTACCAAGTGCATATAGAAATAATACCAATGTCTAGTAATTCTATTTAAACCAAGAATAAAATGTGTTGCAATCTGAATCAGCCATGGAGCATAATGTTTGGAGCATCTTACACTTCGACTCCACATCTCATTCCCAGCTATACAATTTGAGCAAACGCAAACATGTTTGAACACGTTTACTCTCAATATCATAAAAACATTAAAATAGGGTATTAACATCACATTGTCTTGCAATATTTATAGATATTGGGTATTTAATAAAAATACCTGTCTTTTTTGTCTATTCAGATTGGTATGGTGGCATGGCGAATGACCCTGCGCACACCAGAATATCCAGCCGGGCGCGAGATCATCATCATAAGTAATGACATCACACACAAGATTGGCTCATTCGGGCCGCAGGAGGACGTGTTGTTCCTGCGAGCCTCCGAGATGGCGCGAGAGAGCGGCATCCCTCGAATCTACATCGCAGCCAACAGCGGCGCCCGCATTGGACTGGCAGAGGAAATCAGACACATGTTCCACGTGGCCTGGCAAGACCCAGCTGACCCCTATAAGGTCAGCTAGCAAAGTCACATAACATTGTATTTGTGGGGTTCCCTTACAACATTCTGTGTAACCCAAAACTCAACATGTTTTTTCTTGATAATGGATTTCATTACTTCAGACGTCCACCTGGTGGCTGTTTTGTTTACTTATTTATATACAGTATACCATGCTTATTGGTGTATTTCATTATTACATATACTGTATATTACAGCGTATATTACGTATACCCTGATTCGGATTACTGAATATTCCCTTGTCTACCTTTAACTATTCATTTTTTTTCTTTTCTTTTCTTGCCTTTCAAAAGATTAAACTCTAGTTTTCTGTATCACTGTTATCATAACCAAGCAGTCATTGCTATATCCCCCTGCAGGGTTTCAAGTATCTCTACCTCACACCTCAGGATTACAAGAAGGTTTCAGCCCTGAACTCTGTGCATTGTGAACATGTGGAGGATGGGGGAGAATCCAGGTATGTCTTCTTTTTTTTTTTTTTTATTCATAAGTGCGTGAGGAAATGAATCTGCCAGGTGCTCTAGTGTCATTCACCTGTGCCCATGAGATTACAACAGGGGGTTGCCAATGAAAGGGAAGGCTATTGTGGGGGGTCACGTCTGGCTTTTTGAGTGAATGTATGTGTTGTCATGCAGGTACATGATCACTGACATCATAGGAAAAGATGAAGGGCTGGGTGTGGAGAATCTGAAAGGGTCTGGAATGATTGCTGGAGAGTCCTCTCTTGCTTATGAGGAGATCATCACCATGAACCTGGTAAGACTGAAGTGGCCACCCTTGTGCATACATGTAGCCTCCTCAACAGCCTTGAGCTGCACACCTACGTGATCTTTCAAGAGCAAAGACTATACACTATACTGCTATAGTTGAGGCATGGGGTTACTTTACACTTAGCCTAAACATGATTGTCTGGTCCTATAGGTCACATGCAGAGCCATAGGGATCGGGGCCTATCTGGTGAGGCTTGGACAGAGAACCATTCAAGTGGACAACTCTCACATTATCCTTACTGGAGCTGGAGCACTCAACAAGGTAACAGTGTGATGCATATTAGAAGACTGAATTAAAAACATGAGACTAGTGTGTGATTGTGTGCACTGTTACTAAAGAAGTTATCTCTAAATTCACATGATTGATGCATCTGCATTTTAACAAGGACGGATCTGGAAAGGAGCTGTGTGGGTGTGTTAAACGTTGTGTGTGTTTTTCCAATTTTCTAATAAACTAACGGATTCAGAAATACAAAAGGACAGGGTAGAATGGCTTGTGTTTATAGATCAAGAGAAAAGAAATTAAAAAAGTGTTCTATGATTTTGGTGCTGTTCCAACTCAGCGATCAGGCCTCTTTCTGCATCACTCTGTTCTACTAGGATTCCCTTTCCAATCCCAGCCACAGGCACGCCTGCCACTCATAGAGGAATAATTGAAAGTGAACCATGAAGTTGTATTTGCATAGAAATGGAGTGACATGCCGGAGGCTGCAGTGCAGGACACCCATATCATTTGTTTTTAATCTAAATGAAAAGTTTTGCTGAGGCAGATTGTTTCCTGCATACAGTTGATTGGTGTGTGTGTGTGTACGTGTGTGTACGTGTACGCCTGCACGCTTCACTACCTCCTCTTGTCTTGCTTTCCATTCTCTGTCCTTGTCAGTGCATTAAGATGACTCCATTTCAAATTAGATGACAGATCGCGACATGACAAATCATGCAAATGGCGCAATGATGGCATACCTATTTGCTGCAAGCTCAATTGTTTTTCAATGACCCCACTGTTTAGCTCTTTCTGTGGGAGTAGACGCATAATGATGTTCGCCGACAAGTCTTGACAGGGTGCAGATGATGTATTGCGGTCTACTGTATCCTTTGTTTACAATTAATCGTCTTTTATTTTAAAATAATACTGATTTCACTAGCAACACAGGCAAGGAATAGGGTCTATGTTTTTTTCTGCTCGTTTATCACGTGGTCTCCTGACTATTAACTGAAACTTAATGGAGAGCAGGAGGCTGCCACCCAGAGATCATCATTTCATTAGCTGCTGTGAAGCTTTCAGATTTTCATGGGGAGTGGATCGTAACTACTTGCATAAATACCCCAGTGAGCTGTTACATCCTGTTTGCCCCTAATTTTCTTCCTACTAGCCAGCTCCCTCTGTTCCTCCTCCTATATCCCCTCTTCTTCTCTCCACTACAGAATCTAAATGAAGCTGCCAATGGCCAGAGGCGCAGGGGTTTTGTGTATGTCAAGGTGACTGCAATGTTTCTTGGGGCTGCAGGCTTTCCTGACAGCTTTAGGAGAGTGCCCTAGATTTGTAGCCAGATAAATAACCATTAATGATAATAAAGAAAGTAAATGATAGCTGAAAAGGTGAGAGCTGAGGGTAGGGATTGAGCTCCTCTCTGATTTTTATGGAACCATGGCAGAGCCCTGCCACCTGTTCTAGACTGCTTATGAAAATAGGGTGGGCTGGGAGTGAGATTTTATGGCTTCAGGTTGACATAGGAGCAGTTTTGAAGGTAAAAGTACTTTGGCGGCTTCCATCTCATCCTTATACAACAGCCTATATCACAACTGGTAGATGGAGGATTCATAATACAAATAACAACACAAAGGGATGCAAGCCAGGTGAGTGAATTAAGTGTTTTGGATGAGAAAGGGCACGTGTTAATTCACACCATCTGTTTGAAAGTCCCCCAGGAAGAGTGGCAGGTGCTGCCACCCACCTGTGACTGCACTGTTGGAGACGTTTCTGGCTGCTGATCACCTGTATTGATGAGGCAGTGGGGCCGTATAATACAGGGTCCCCGCTGTAACCCGGCAGGTCTGCCTCTGTGTGCGATCTCATTGATCCACGGCTCCCCAGACCAGAAGCCTGGTGATGAGACCTCCAGTTGTTGGCCAGGGTTGCACACAACATGAACAGTGGATTAGCTCTGTGGCCTCCATCAGAGGCCGGAGAGAGAAAGCCTTTAAGTGTATATTCACACTGAATTAAATTGGGCAGAAAACTGCTGCTCCTGTCAAGGAGGTTTTTAAGAGCAGTGTGTCTGCATTTTTTCTGCTGTACTTCTGTATGTTGTAGCCTCAAAACCCTTGTTTACTTCCATGGCACGTGCCCAAAAACAGGACCAAATGTCAGGCAGTTTGGGATTCAACAGAGAAAAGTATTTTTATCATCCTTTTTACCTGATTTAAAACCCACACCTTTGTCTTTTTCTATTACAGGTGCTGGGCAGAGAAGTGTACACATCGAACAACCAACTTGGTGGAATCCAAATCATGCACAACAACGGTGTTACCCACAGTACTGTTTGTGATGACTTCGAGGGAGTCTTTATGCTTCTGCAGTGGCTATCCTACATGCCCATGGTAAAGTTGTTTTGAATAGGATGCTGCATCATATATCAGTGTGATAAGTTAACTTATCTGAATGTATAGAGCTACTGTGTGTGTTTTGTCATTGTAAAAGAAAGACATTGCCTTTCTTTAGTGTAAATATAGTCCGGTGCCCATCCTCGATGCCAAGGATCCCATAGATCGGCCAGTGGAGTTTGTGCCAACAAAGGCTCCCTATGACCCTCGCTGGATGTTGGCAGGACGTCCCAGCCAAAGTGAGTTTCTAGTCTGCGTTATTATGAAGCAAAACGTTTGCTTCTCCATTGTTGGGATTTCTCATTTTTCTCCATTTTTATATTACTGTAAACTGAAAATCTTTACATTTCTGGTTGTTGATTGTACAAAACAATCAAATTTGAGGTGTCAGGCTCTGAGAAACTGCAACTGACATTTTTATTCTTTTTTTTTTTCTTTTACATTTAAAAGACAAAATGTTCAATGTTCGTTAGAAAATAATCATCCGATTAATAGATTCATGAAAATAATCTAGTTGCAGCCCTGCATTCATATATTCATACATTCATACATTCAGACAGAAATTGGACAATGGAGAGACTAAATTAAATACTAAGTTGTGTTAAAAGTTGTTTTGCCTTAAATAGCATCCTGGTTGTAACTACGATGATGATGATTTATACACTTTCACTTTTGCTCCAATTTTGCTCACAATCATTTTCACCCACATTTTTGTGTGTTATTTAAAGCAAACATAAAGATTTATCATTTCAGCCTGATATCCTCTGGGTTAAAAGCTGGAATAATTCATTACTAGAGAGAGAGAGGGAGCCCATGAAGAAACAGTGAAAGCAAGATGGCAGCATAATGGATCCAGTGAGTTTTACATAGCGGGTCAGGACTGAGCAGGTTCCACATCAGCGTAATTACAGCTTGGGACAGCAAAGAGAACGTGGGACCGTGTTGGAAGCCAGTCAACGTCTCTGGTAGTGATGAGTGGCAAGGTTTAATTGAATGGTAACCTCTGGACTGGGCATGTCTGTCAGGGTGTGCAGGCAGAAAAAGAGCTGAGTAAGCCTCCTTATAAAGTCATCCATCATGGTTGCTGCCAAGAATACAGATTGTAAGGAAAAAATATACACAACCTCTGACTGCAGATTACAGGCAGAGGTTTTTAAAACACTGTGGAAAGAGAGAATACTGTTGGAAAACTCATTCAAATCCAATTTCCAATTGGCAATAAATACCTTCATTTTCTTTCCCTCTTTGTATGTAAAGCTCCAAAGGGTTCCTGGCAGAGTGGCTTCTTTGACCATGGCTCCTTCATGGAGATCATGCAGCCTTGGGCTCAGAGTGTGGTGGTAGGCAGAGCCAGGTAAGTGTCCCAACAAAACACTCATCTCAGATGACACACTGGGTGCTTTTCATTACTCTAACGCATGCGTCCTTGGGTCCTCTCTCATCCCGTGACCCTGAAATCATTTCCTGTCTGCCATCATGGTGGATCTTCCATTCCTTAACCTAGAGGACACAAGTAGCCAGGAGAGAGAAGGCTTCTGAGAGAGCTTAGAGCGAGGAAACACAGGCATATCCTACGCAGAAGTTTTTAACCAAATGGCAACATCCCTGTCTTTGATTAGTCAGCTGATCTGCCAGTCAGGCTGTTGGTGTAATACAGCAGATCAAAAAACTAACTGTGGAGCCGGAATGACGGCACCAACAGCAGCTCTTCAGATTTATTCATGAAATAAAAATGACGAAATAATGAATCAATCATAAAAATCCACTCTTGTAACTTTATTATTTTCTTCATAAGCCAAAAGGTTTCTCCTTCTTTTCCATTCCAAGTAGGCGAGACTCATTCTCCGATGCAAACTAATCCAGCGTCACCCTGTGTGTGTGTGTGTGTGTGTGTGTGTGTGTGTGTGTGTGTGTGTGTGTGTGTGTGTGTGTGTGTGTGTGTGT
>JBBPCS010000226.1:8431956-8447694 GCA_037974645.1 Hollardia meadi
TGTGTGTGTGTGTGTGTGTGTGTGTGTGTGTGTGTGTGTGTGTGTGTGTGTGTGTGTGTGTGTGTGTGTGTGACAATTCCAACACTGGAAAAAAAATATAGGAAAATTAGACTGCAAAGTAGCAAAAGTCAACATCTCACTTGAAGTTATTCTTTAATAATAGGTTTTGTGAACATATGTACCAGTTGGTTTGACAGGTGATACAGTTGTGGGGGACACATCATGTGGGGGATCAAGGAGAATCATTGTCGGAATGAAAAGCACCCACTGCCAATAATGAAGTCCAGGTATTTTGTAGTTGTCAGTGCTGAATGGCCTCTCTCCACAGACTGGGGGGGATACCTACTGGGGTGGTTGCCGTAGAAACCAGGTCAGTGGAGCTGTCAATCCCAGCTGATCCAGCCAATTTGGACTCAGATGCTAAGGTAAGGCCTAACTCAATACTTGCATGCAAGCGTGAACTGGCATCCAAGTATTTAGATGTTTACAGACAGCCAGGCACTGATGCTGATTTGTATATGTAGATCATCCAGCAGGCAGGGCAGGTGTGGTTCCCAGATTCTGCCTTTAAAACAGCCCAGGCCATTAAGGATCTGAACAGAGAGGGCCTACCTCTCATAGTGTTTGCCAACTGGAGGGGCTTCTCTGGAGGGATGAAAGGTACTTCTGCTTCCGTGGTAATCAGTCAATCTGGTTTTGAGCCCATTCAGTATCTCAAATGAAATTCTTCCATTTTAGATATGTACGACCAGGTGTTGAAGTTTGGGGCCTACATCGTGGACGGGCTGAGAGAGTACAATCAGCCGGTGCTGGTTTATATCCCCCCACAGGCTGAGCTGAGGGGAGGATCCTGGGTGGTTATAGATCCCACCATCAACCCTCGTCACATGGAGATGTATGCTGACAAGGACAGCCGGTGAGTTGGATGGGAAAAGAGCAGATTGAGTATCATCTCTTAATCAAAAACCATTGTTGTTGACTTTAATCACTTTTGTCTCCAGAGGTGGAGTGTTGGAGCCTGAGGGAACAGTGGAGATCAAGTTTAGGCGGAAGGACTTGGTGAAGACCATGAGAAGAGTAGATCCGGTTTACATGGGCTTGGCTGAAAGATTGGGTGAGTCTTCCTTTTCGATTCTAATTCTAGCTCTTTACGGGTGTCTTCATCCCCCTTGGCCTCGTCCTCATTTTAGCAAGGAGCGATATATGAGGTGGGAGCATGCGTGCTTTCGTTTTGGTTCTTAATTTTGTTTTGATCGTATCATCTTCACTGCTGTCTCCCCCGGGAGACGTGTCAATCACCTCCTGCTCGGATCAATCACATGCTCTCCTGTCTCTCCTGCGCGGCCTATTGATTTTCCTCAAGGCTCAGAGCAACTGTGGTCCGATGCTGTATGGGCTCTCTGCTGTAGGCGAACTGGTGGAATGGAGGGGGTACTGGGGAGGGTTTCAGAGTTTACAGATTGGAATTGACAGAAATCAGTCTTTTGTGACATCGACCAGAGGTTTGGGGGAGCTCTGAAACAAAATGCTGTTAGCAGGAGTTAATTCACTGCTGCATGGTCATGTAGAACCTGATGTGATGGTGATGGGACTATAAGGGAAGGCCAACTATACGACTAGTACTGTATGTGGGGATAGAATTTTTAGCTTTCACGCCTAAACCTCCTGGTACACTGTTTCCTGTTAGCATTAGGTGTG
The DNA here is from genome assembly GCA_037974645.1 of Hollardia meadi. Taxonomy (NCBI): domain Eukaryota; kingdom Metazoa; phylum Chordata; class Actinopteri; order Tetraodontiformes; family Triacanthodidae; genus Hollardia; species Hollardia meadi. Next base: position 8,433,655 of record JBBPCS010000226.1, read on the forward strand.
ATTTGTTTTTTACCGTTTACTCTGCTTGACTTGCACCGTCTTTCGCAGTTTTTACCGTTTTGTTTTTTTGTTTTTTTAACTCCAACAGGAACCCCAGAGCTGAGTCCACCTGACCGTAAAGAGCTGGAAACCAAGCTGAAGGAGCGTGAAGAGTTTCTCCTGCCCATCTACCACCAGGTGGCTGTGCAGTTCGCAGACCTCCACGACACCCCCGGTCGCATGCAAGAGAAGGGAGTAATAACGGTGAGCACTTTTAATGTTGTCATGTGTGCCTGTATTGCTGTAGTGTGAGCGTGCAGCATGTCAAAAGCCCGCAAGGGAGAATCGGTCTGCACCTGCCTTGTGAATAATGTTTGGTCTCACCAGGCTGTGAGACTCGTCCTCATAATTATCTTCTGATGACCCTGGTCAATCACCTTAGGAAGCGCAGAGCAGCCTCGGGCAGTCCCCATCTCATCCTGTGCCTTCCAAGTCCCATCTTTCACATATGAGCATACACACACTTTGCTCACATGGCCAGAGGGGTCTTTGGCAGATGGATGGCAGGGTATTTTGTACATGCAGTATCACTTGGTAGATGTACTGGTCTGCATGTTAAAGTACATCCACAAAGAAATCGGTGATAGTAGGTCCTAAAAGACATCCTCAGATCTTCTGGCCTCTGTGACGAAGACTTAATTTGCAGAGAAGAACATATTTGTGTAACACACATTAATCTGTTTTGTTTCATCACAAAAATCCACAACAAAATGATGATTCCCATCTAGTTTTTCAACTAGATTTATCAAAACTGAATTAGCCTTATTAAATTGAGTGTATTCAGTATTAAAACAGACTGATATTCTGCAAGTGGTTTTATGAATCCACATATTTAGAATATGACCTGGGATTATGTAATCAGTGTTTTAGTAAATAAACAACTATTTTTCAATTGAAGCCAACTGTACAACAAAAACCTTTTTGCCAGCTATTCTATTTTCCTTAAGGAATTCTACCACAGTGACATCCCAAGTATGAGTTGATACCGGTGGACACTTATTCCCCTTTGAATTCACAAACAATAAAATTGTCTTTTGCCCATCTCAGGATATCCTTGAATGGCAAACGTCCCGTCAGTTCTTTTACTGGCGTCTGCGGCGTCTGCTGCTAGAGGAGACGGTGAAGAGGAAGATCCAAGCGGCCAACAGCGAGCTGACAGATGGTCAGGTCCAGGCAATGCTGCGCCGCTGGTTTGTGGAGGCCGAGGGGGCTGTTAAGGTAAAACACACCACATGCTTGCAGGCTTTGTCCTAGTCTCTCAGTATTCAGTGACTCTGAGTGGAAAATGTAGAAAACCATAATTATTATTACCTAGACTCGGTTTGTAAACTGGATTTTAGTTTTACGTACTTTTAATGACTCTGAATTAAACCAATAGTTAACTATTGAAAGCAACATACGTAGATGATGATCATGTTGATTTACACAAAATGCCTCGTGCCAGTTAGGGTACTTTGCATAACTTTGTACAAAAAACAGTTTCCCAGTACATCTTTATACAGCTTTATTTCACTGGTCAGTTGTTTTTCTTTATAGCCACACCGAAATATGGAAAGTAGCTTTTATTGTGATGCCTTTATTCTATTTTACGCCAAGACAGAAGACTATGATAAAGCTCAGAAGACATTCTGTGAGTAATGATTGAGTCGACAGATAATCACCAGTATTAAATTGTCTGGAGAAAAGAAAGTCTGAGATTTAGTTCTTTTTAATGTGAATACCCAAGTAAACACCTTCTTAGCTCCTGGGAATGATTACAGAGGTTGTGTCTTTTTTTTTAACCCTGCAACTCCTATTCCTTCTTCACAAGGTGCACCAGATAAAGAAGCAGAAAGCGAAAAAAATAAACATCCCTCAGAGATGCATAAATGCTGCTCCTTCTGGCCCAGCATCGGGCTCAGAGGAGCAGCCGCAGGGGTGACATGATCCTGCCCAGCGTTTGAGATCTCCTAAAAAGTGGCCTCCTTGTTAGCTCATATATTATCCCAATCAGGACTGGCTGTCTTAAGCCACAATTAATCACAGCCCTGGCACGTGCAGATAGGAGAGCAACACGCTGTTTCTTAATTAAAAGCAAACAGATTAAAAATGATTAATAAGGGCATTAAATGTTCTTGCGGACCTCAAGCAGGACTGTTCATAAAAAAGGCAAGAGCCCATTAAACCCCTCACCCCCCCCAAATCTTTGCTAAGCCCTCCAGCCTGGCTTTGTTTGGGATCAGAGATGCCAGCACTCATGAATACAAATTTTCCTATCAGGTCCATTCAACATCAGGCCCCCACTTTGTGTCTGTCCATCTCTTTTGTTGTTGTTGATATTTATTTGTTGATTCATATATATATGTCTTTAGTTTTTTTTTTTTTTTTTATTTACTTACTTATTTTTCCTTGTATAGTCGCATTGTTTCCTGGGACTTTTTTTAATATCCAGTCACATTTGCCAGCGCACACCATAAGAAAAAGTGATTTCTAGGCTTTATTTATCCATAAATAGTTTGTTTGATGCTCAAAATGATTCATCTTCTCACCCCCTCCCCTCATTATTTAGGCTTACCTGTGGGATAACAATGAAGAGGTGGTGGGATGGCTGGAGAGGCAACTCGCTGAAGAAGAGGGCGCAAGGTCCGTCATTGACGAGAACATCAAGTACATCCGCCGAGATCACATCCTCAAGCAGATACGCAGGTGATGATTCTGAACAGTGCAGGTTCAGTGTGGTGAAGAGTGCAACAAATGTTCACCCATCATTAACCCCAACCGCCCACCCAAAAAACACACAATATCCAGCTAATGATGTTGTTTTCTTTTGGTTTTTTTCAGCCTTGTTCAAGCCAATCCAGAGGTCGCCATGGATTCTATTGTGCACATGACCCAGCACATCTCAGCCACACAGAGAACCGAGGTGGTGCGTATCCTGTCCACTATGGAGACGTCGGCCTCCTCCTAGTGGGGAGCCTGGCCTCTCCTCCCTGCCTGGCTGGCTGGATTAAACACAGCTCAGGCCACAGCCAGAGAAGCCCGGCTCAGCCACACCCGCTCCTGGCTAAGACACAGACTGGAAACTGAGACTGGAGGAGCCAACATGAGGGCCCTTGGCAGCTGCCAGGTTACTGATGAACCGTTGGCTATGATTCTTACTAAGAGTTCACATGACTCACATCAATTCTAACAGCTTGTAAATTGTCTTAAAATGTATGCTACTGTTTAAAAGAAATCCACGTGTTTTGCATTCAAGTGCAATTGAAAAATTACTTTTTTAAAAATATGCGTAGTGACTAATATATGTTTGGAGTTTACACAGTTGGTCCAAGTGGATGTTTATGCTTCCATGATAATCACTGGTCTCCATTTGAACTGGAGTGTGCACAACATTTTTTTTTTAATGTTACATTAAACTGTATCTCACATTGCTTGGGGCATCAGCAAGAAAGGGGGGTTTAAACTCCTAAGTAGGGAGCACTTAGTTACTGAACAAAGGCGGGGAACACTATAACGGAGAGCCCAGCAGGGAGCAGGGACAAGGGCCCTTTTAGACCCCGACAGTTTTGCAGTCACCCTGCAGTGAGCAATGGGCACCTCGTTTCACAACAAAACCACAGCTGTCTCACTCACACATTACACACATGCTGCTTCAGATGCACTTTACTGCTTACTTTTCCCTTACATTCCACCCAGAATCAAACCTACACAGTCGGAACTGTTGCGTCTAGCATACAGACATACACACATGCACACACAGCGAAACAAACAGTACTACGCACAGAAATGATGGTTGTTTAAATGACAGTTGACAACTGCTGCACACAGAGTGACTAATGGTGTGCTTGTTTGGAAAAACTTGACAACTATTGTGTCCGCTCCTAAAATCATCAGAAGTTGAGGGTTTTTTGTTTGTTTTTTAACTAAAAAAAAAAGTATATTTTTGAATTTACAAGAATTCAATGGCTAAATCATTAAATGTCTGTGAGAATAAAGGCTACTGTTCACTGGACTCGTCTAATTTTAACTGCAATCCAAATTAACTGTTCTATTTAAAGTTTATACTTTATGTATATCAGATGTTACTTATTTTTAATGTGTTTCTTGAAAGCAATGTTTGAATTGCCTATTACATTTTCACATGAGTTTGTTACCAGTAGAATGGCAAATTATGGCAACTGTTTCACACAAGAGGATGTCTTTAAAGAATAGAGAACAAAATAATACAGCAATGTAATTTTGAACTCAGTCCTATATATGGTCATTGTGTCATACTGTGTGCTCTGCAGAAAAATCAACCTTAGCAATGTGAAATGACTTCATGGTCCATACTTTGCCTTTTATGTGCCTGTTTTGACATGTAGTCCAGTTGCTTTATAAGTAACTGGTTGTTTCCATTCGAGGATGGAGAGGAATTTATAGTGATGATCTCTAAATGTGTCTGCAAATTAAATAAAGCTTACCCAACTTAGTCTGAAGTGTGTTTGTTCAAAAACTTTTTTAATCTCTATTTTTGGTGAATTTAAAACTTCAGCTTGCAAGAATTTGTGGTAATTTAATTTGTCAATTTTTTTTTTTTAATGTATTGATCCTTGGAACAGATAACATCACTTGAAGCCTCATTAATTTCAGCAGTCAGAACAAAGTCTTTTACTCAGGGGAGACATTTTCTGATTACTCGAAAATGATAGTCTTCCCATTCCTCAATCCACAGATGATTAAAGTGGCATTTTCTTCCTGGCTTTTAAACTTCAACAGTATTAAGGAGGATGAAGCAGATCAAACAAATACTGAGGGATCTATCATCTTTTTTATATATATATATATATAATTCTTTCATATCATCCCCTTGGCTCCGTCAACTCCTCTACCCTCCTACCAACAAATATGTAAGACAAATTGAGTTGCATGCACCCAATACCCATCACAATTATTGGAAGGCCAATAAGAAAATGAGTCATTTGGTGGTATAATTGGAAATGTGCCTTGCTTGGTCTCTCTGGACTCCCAGAGGGTTTTGCTCATTTGTGGTGGCATGTTAGGCTGGCTAATTCTTCTTTTAATCACTGACAAACTGCAGAATCAGGTTCTTTCTCAGCCACTGGATCAGAGGGAGCTCAAGTGTTTGGTGAAAAACTTGCAGGAAAGGGCTTAATGTTGTCCTTTATGTACAATAAAATACATGTAGTTACATTAACAATGTTGGAGGGCTTTATTTGCATTTTTGTTGATCAAAAGAAATACATTCTTTAAAGGTTCCCCAAAAAAGGAACTAAGCTGAATTTAGATTGTTTTACTTTCACATTGCCAAGCCTCAATGACTCCTGGTCTCAGGCAGAGCTGTGACAAAAATGGAGAGTAGAGCAAGACATGTGAATGGGGGGAAAAAGGAGAAAATCAGTGTCTGTGATGAGATTGAAATTGAGGCATTAAGATAGCGGAGAGGGGAGACTCAATCATGCATCTGAGGCAACCATAATTCCACATTCACGCGTCTCAATGACTTGACAGCACTTGAGAGACAATGCCTGTGACCCAGTTGCAAGATTCCAATTAGCAGGGTGCATGCAACAGTTGAGATGAAAAGGGAACAGGGTCTTTACAGAGCCCCAGGGCTGTCTGATTACTGCCTGAAAACAAGAATCTTTGCCCGTGACAAAGAGTAGACCGTCACAGAGGGAGCGCCAAGCCCCAGCTGTTCTCGCTCTCTCTGGGTTGAGGAGTCTGAAGAGCTCATCTCATCTCCGCCTGCCTGCCTGCTTTTTTACATTTCAACCACATTGGAAAGTGTATAGCAGGCCAGTCACACTAAGACACTTTTCATATGTCTCTTAGTGTGAGTTGATAAACTGTAGGTAGATTATTCCTGCCAATCTTTGATAGAAACAGATGACCTCTGGATCATCAGCCTGCATCCTGCATCCAGCCTGTTACCTCAAATGCAACCTCAAATGCAGAATGCCTGTTGTTGTACATGAGCATATTTGTGGCCCAATAGTTGCCTCTAAAATATTTTCATAGTATTAGTAATAATCTTTTGATAGTGGACTAATTCTATGTGTATTAACAAGCCATATAATACAACTTCTACATTTGTATTCTTATTAAAAGTACAGTACTGGTATTTTGAAATTGAGTGCTGAGTGATTTACATGCATTTTTCATAAGTGTAATAAAGCTTGAACTAAGATTAAATTTACTTTAAGCACTGCTTTTTAAAAGTACAGTTTAATTTATCATTATTATTATTAAGTACAGAAGTACTCAAAAAGTCCCCCCCAAAAAAACTAGAACGGCACTCAGTAGAGCGCATACTTCTGTCAAGGCCCAACAGCCCAACATCCATTATTCCCTGGATAGTGCATGGATCTTGATAACAAAAAAAAGAAAAATCAGGCATGTTAGAGGGCTGGTATCTATGAGTGTGTACAATTTAGTGCGGATCCAAATAAAAATCCAGATCTAGCAGACTTAAACGTGTTTTCGTAGGGGGGTAGTCTTTTCCTGGCTGCTGTACGGTAACAAATAGCGCTAGAAACCTGCATCCACCACCAATGTGTAGCTGGTGTAGCTGAGTTAATAGGGATTCAGTAAGGTACTAACAGTTTTTATGTCTCCTCAAAAGTTTTAAACGTATGTCCAAACGAACATCACAGATTTTGGTGCGGATCCAGATCTGTCATTAATACTGTAGCTTCTGTGAAAAATAGCCTTATTTAAATGTGTTAAATGGACTATGCTCAGCAGGTAAACGTTTTTGAAAGTTAATGAAAATGTAAAAAAATTAAAAATTTAAAAAAGCCCTATCTCAGTATGTTAAAGAAAGACATCAAAAATTCCTGGATCCGCGCCAAAATTTAATGGGTTCTTCCTTGGCCCATGCCCCATCCTTCCAACAAATTTTGTGGAAATCCATTTAGTAGTTTTTTGTGAAATCCTGGTGACAAACAAACAAACAAACAAATGGACGTGGGTGAAAACATAACCTCTTTGGCGGAGGTAACTATAAAAGCTCATAAACCAAATGTTCTTAGTCTATATCATGCATAAAGTGGAGGTGAAAACATCTTATTTTCAACCAAAATGTACACATAAATTCACATTTCCAATGCCCATGAGTCACTAGAAACTTACTTTACACTGTGAAGCAGAAAGTTACAAAAGCAGTTAATTTCCATCACATTTAGTACCCAGAACAGTTTGATCAAACTGTACATGAGTCCCCAACCTCTGAGTAAAAGTAAAGTAAAACACTGTTGTCACGCGACTGGCATTGCACATAGTTTTATGATGGTGGTGCTTCTGAGTGAGATTTCCCTGTGCATATTAAGGCTTTCACGATGTATAATGTTTGATAGACTTAAATAATGAAGCGGATTTCTGCAAAGCAATTTCCATCTATAGATCACAAATTAAAATAAATGATGTATTGTATCTTTAATGCAGGGGGCCAGCCTGCAGAGTTATAGTCAGGCAGTGAATCTCTCCAGGGGCACGAAGGCAGCCAGCTGCATGAGAGGCTTAATCTTCAATCTGCATTTGAAACGTGCCACCAGGGTCAAAGATTACAACACCCGGTGATCATCGCCACATAATGTATACGTTCTCATTCTGTCAGAGCTTGGTAAACATTGGCTTACTATCCGAACGTTGGGACGACAGAGAGGAGGGCTAATTCCCAAGCAGACAAACCTGATGCAGACAGGAGCGGGAGAAGGCAGCAGAACAAGACAAGAGGATTTAAATTAAGAGCTCATCTCCAACAAAATGTTTTAAAATGTTGTAATCCTGACTTCACTTAAATATACAGCTTTTATTATTAATAGTAAACACATCCACCGGCAAAACTCCTTCATGAAATGTCACTAAATCACTGTTAGCCTTATATAAAAGGAACATAGCTTAGCTAATGTGAACAATAATATACCAAAAGCTCCTTATAGCTGTGCATTGCAGACCAGGTGAGGTTGCTCCCTGTACCATGCAGCTCCCCCTCCCTCATCCCCATCCCAACATTAACATTCATGGAGCCACTGGAGTGTGGCGAGCCGAGTACATCGAGCCAAAGACGAGATGCAGGGAGGGGGGTTGGCTGATAAGGGCTGGTGGAAGAAGGGGAGGGGTGCGGTGTGCTGGTGAAGGTTGCCCAGTATGGGATTGAGGGAAAGGTCAGCAACCATACATCACAATTATTACTGTAGGTCATTGACTAGCATAGAAATTATAGGAGCAGTGACAGGACCACATGGCATGCTGGAAGAGTGGGCAAGGCCGAGCCAGCAAGACGTCAATGTAAAAAGTCGGCTGATACTGGATCCCCTTAAAAATATAGTTTTCAGCCAAGCTAGTGGCATAAACTTAATATTCCCATCAGCCTCAGCGACTTACTGTTAATTAATAGTCACAGTTTAGCACGCTAAGCTAAGATGGTGAGCATATAGCCTGTCTTCTCAACATCAACATGCTAGCAATGTAATTGTGAGCATGTTAGCATGCTTATTTTAGCATTTAGCTAAAAGCACCACTGTGCTAAGAACAGCCTTCTGACAGTTTTCCAGAAACAAACCCAGCCATATTTGTGAATTATTAATAATTGAGCCCACCCTGAATTAAAATGTTTAACTGCAACAGTACTGCAAATTTTCAATAAATAAGTTTCCAATGTTCATGAAAGAAATGATAAGATCTCTATGTTATGTAAATGAAACACAAATTGTCAGAATTTTGTCTTGATATCTGATTTTTTTTACACTAGTTTAAAACCTGCATTCACATGTAGATTGCCTAAGTCATAATGTGATGTCAGCTGGTTTCTCACTTGGCAGGTAGCTCAACTTGACCACAACTTTCCCATGATATATCTGAGCCCTGGGTGGTCAAGAATAAAATGCTAAATGTTTGTCAATCCTGGACCTGGGGTCCCTCTGCCCTGCATGCTTTAGATGTTTCCCTGCTCCAACACACCTGATTCAAATGATCAGCTCGTCATCATTCATTTGAATCAGCTGATGATCATTTGTCTTCCTCCTCTCCTTCTCCTCTTTATTCTTCTATCCCCCTCAAAATGCCTGGCCCCAGAAAGTTATTATAACGAACATGACCATGGCACTCTCTCCCTCACTAATCTAACCACCTGTGCCACGCTGATCCAAACACCTGTGCCTCAATTATTCAATCAACCACGCAGACCTATATAGGTGAGTCTAACCCCCGTCCTCTTCCGTTTGTCTCAAGTTCTCACAACCCCTGGCAAACGACTCCACCCCCAAGATAAAACAAAACTACCGATTAACTGGAGACTTAGCCTACATTGAAGACCATTCAGTCTGCCACACACACACGTGCACAGTATACTCATTGTGAGTTATGGCATGCACAGAGTGGCTGGATGACTGAAAGAGTCTAGCTGAATGCAAACATCGGTCCAGCATTGGCCTATTTTGAGAGGTGCGCTGCATTAAAATGCATGCATTATAGGCATACCAGTGGACCGTGTAAAACAAAGTCCCTATGGAAATGTTGGTTTACTGCTTCTCATAGGGCCTATGGACGGGTTCATTTGTGACCAGTGTCCTCTGGCTCTAAAGGACAAAGGCATCCAACCAGGGAAATCATTGGCTTGACATCATAGTCGTGTCAAATGACATCACTGGTTTTTAATTTTTAAATCAGACTGATAAAGATGTTGATAAGTTCCTAGAAAGGGGGTGAAACAAGTAAAGACTGGGGGGGAAAAATGAGAGAAAAGTCTCTAGATTCTAGCTAAAGAGACAGGGGCGTGTGGCCGGAGTGGGGCAGGGACATGAAGTACATGCCATGAACTTGCCAAAATTACAATGTCTTACAGTTTCTTAAATTATGTGTTTCAATTTTTTTTTAACAATACATTGCATTCATGTAGCTCACACTTTTATCCAAAGCAATGTACAATGCTTACAACTTACAAGTGCATTTAAAAGATAAATAGTCCTACCAATCACAACAGAGTGGGACCAAACAAATATAATATAGAGCTTCCATTCTTTATTCTTTAAGTGAACAAACGACTTAATTTGAAGGATCCCATGTCATCAAATGCTTCAGAAGGACTGTTCCAGTGTCCAGGATCCTCCAAATTCTACAAAGGACAGAGTCCTTTGCACAGAGAAAGTTTAAGGATGCCTGTGTGTATCCTCAGCATGACCGAAGTACCCACAATCCTACACGCACAATGCTTAGTGGGTCTTTTAAACTTTTTCAATGACATAAGCTGGAAAAAGATCACATTAAACTTGAAATAAAAGAATTACTACAATTGAACTCCAGACATGTGGGGTAGAGGGCTATATTTAAATTTTCGGAAGGCTAGTATATAGGTTAGTATAGGTATAAGACCCGTTCCAATCCACACTCCAGTTCAGAAGATGGCAGTAACGCACCTAGGTAAAAGCTGTTTGTCAACTGCTATAAGACATCAGAAGAAGAAGTATGATGCACACTCACTAGCTTATTCCATTATGTTTTCTCAGAATGCTAGGAAGGAGTCTTGCCTAAGCCTCTGTAAGACCTGACTTCCAAGGACCCGTCCTACCAAGGAAGTATCCTTGACTTTGAGGAGCACCCTACCTGCTTCTTTTCAATGTGACTGACCTGTTAATGGTGTGTCTTTGGATCATTTTGGCTCCAAGAAGACCTACATTTCAGGTGAATGTGCTTCTAATGACCTCTTATAAGTGTTTAGATTCAATTAAGCTACTGGAGCAAATGTATTTCCTTCACTTAATGCTGTAAAAGCTTGCTGCTTATAGCTAAAACAAAATTAAGTATTTTGACCCTGAAGGAGACACACTTTCGCCCGTTGCACTTGATCAAACACTGAAACAAAATTAGGTGTATTTATCCTGGTGGGGAAAAAGATCTTTGCAGTACCAAAAAGGGGAGGTGTGGACTTGGCAGACTTACTACAGCTGATGAGTCCCTCCACCCCTGCCTCCACCCTGGTTGTCCACCCCATTACACACACATTTGCACACATACATTTTGCAGAGCAGAGCCTTTTTCATACTTGAACATTATGCGCTTGATTGCAAATGAGAGGAGCTGTGTCTTTGTCTCCGGGTTCCTATAAACTAACACAAAGTCATGTGAAGGAATTCAGCGTGGAAAACGTCCAGCATTGTGTAAAAGCAATGGGGAAGCAAATACCTCTTCATGCCTCCATATGGCATGGTATTTGAGGGGATTGTTTGGCATGTTGTTTATTGGATCCTTTTTATTTGCTATGTAAAGCACTTTGTTGAAAAAAAATGTTTTGTCCAAAGCAAAAACGGTTAATTTCACATATTGGTAGTGATAATCATCTTATATTTATGTTATCACAAGAGCAAAATTTGCAGTTTGTCAGTGTACAGTATGTTTGTGTATGGGTGTGTTATTGTCTCATCATTTTGAAATTATCAACATTTTTTTATGCATAAGAAACTATGTCAATAACACCAAGCTTAGCCAGGGTACATTCTATAATTACTGAAAACATTTAAAATTTAAACTCATTTTTATTGTCTTCATTTTCTCTAAAAAAAAATAAATAATGATAACAGCAAGTGAAAGGCTGATTAAAATCTTAACAAGCATATCTGCCTTGGCTTTTGTGAGTGAATGACTTATCAATATCAATAACATGCTGAAATCTTGGCCCTACTGATGAGGCACTGCAGGAAAAAGAAAGTAGGTGGGGAACACTCACAATTCTGTCCTCTTCAACTTTAATCAAAAGCACACTGACGTGCTGCAGCCCCCTCCCTTTCTTTCATAATAATGGGCCGCTAAAAATTCAGGAGGCAGGCTCCACATCAATCACTCGCCAGATTTGAGTCCAATGCAATAAATATGTAAATGAGGAGAAGCCAATGTCTCGTAGCTTTGAGATCAGCGCAAGGAGAAAAAAAAGGGAAAAACTGTATTAATTGCCCATGGCCAGAGGAATCCTATTACTGTGGGCATTGATTATAAAATTGTATGTGTGAATGATTTTCATGCAGAAAGTGGACTACCAAGCCTACAGCAAAAAATAGAAGAAAGAGTCAAATTAGTGAATTGGGCCAGATTGTGCGAGTGACTAAAAGGAAACAGCAGCGACAAAAAGGCCAAATCTACGTTCAAATAAGATTTAGATTAAAAAATGGGAAGGATTTCTATCTCAAATCACAATAAAGTATTATCGAGTTATAGCATTTGTCCTATTATAATGTTTAGCATTATAAACTTACATTCAATATTTACTTTTAGATCTTCCTTATCTCATGATTTTAGGTGTTTTGACCTTGATTGCAAAATCTATTAGTGTGGTGCCTTAATGGACTGCAATGATGTTGTGAGAAATAGTCTTCATATAAAGAGTTTGTATGCTCACTGTTCCAAACCAATTGAGCAAAAATTACATTTAAACTTGACTGTAAACAAATACATTTTTTTGTCTGGTAAATGATCCAACAAACTGAGCTGACTCTACCAAAGAACAGCACCTATTTGAGTACCAATAAAAACATCATGCTAGTAGTCAAATAATCCATCAAGCTACCAGTGGTAGCAAGCACTGATAAGCACTCAGCTGGCTGAATTTTGTCTTTTCACTTTTGGATGAACTGTCACTTGTTTGACAAAAACTCTTTGGTCCTGGTGTATAATACTAAAATATACAAAATATGTAGATACTTTTGGAAGCAGTTAAATTGGTTCAACGGTAAAACAAAACTACACTGTACAGGTGCTATATTATAGAACTATATACTTTAATTATAACTCAGACTATGTATCACTCCTCAGAGGACAAACAACAGTCGCCATAATCACTGTCAGCTAGATTTAAATTGATTTGCTGGCTTTGTGTTTGACTTGCAAATCTCTCTTTTAATCATGGCATTTTGTTCAGATAAACAGGGATTAGTTTGACTAACAGCTTAACATTATCTCCAAACATTTAAACATTGTAGGCTTCAGACATAGGCTTTGATCAACAGAATATGACACTGTTTAAAACATCAAATGGATATTTGTATGAATATCTGAAATATTTTTTTTAATTTAATTTAGCTACACTTCTTTATCTTTAGCATCCATCAGCATTGTATAAATGATATATTTGATATTATTGCATTTGTTATATTTAATCACCTTTTCTAAGACTCCCTTGGCTGTGACTATCCTCCGACCACACTGTCATTTTCTATTTCTCATGCACCATTCACTCAGTTATGTGGACAATAAGTAAATCCATACTGATCAACGGCTGGCAACAGAAGAAAAAAGCATTAGCATTTTTCTTTGCTAATTAGAATTAGCAAAGAAAAATGTTTAAATACATTTCATCCATTTATGACCTAAATTGTTTGAAATCAAAAACGCTGCTGGGAATGCCTCTGCTTGGGTTTGTTCTAACCACCAGGGTCCAGTTGTCGGTTGATTTAACATTTGTCATAATAAGTATGTGAAGGCTACTCTATATTTTAAATACATTAAGTTACAAGTTGGTAATCATCTGGTCTAATATGACCAAAAAAGAAAACAAAGACTTAACAGTACAGTAAGAGGAAAACAAATGTGACTGTTTGCATATGTTAGTTTAGTCTTACTAAAATGTCTTTTGAGATGTGGGAAGTGCACATCCAAAGGATGTTTCAATTTAATTGAGAACAGCTCAAAATGCTAAACAGACCGTGTTATGTTTTACTGTACGGCCCAAGAGTTGTTCTTAGAAATGTCTCCAAAACATAATTCCACTCTGTGATAACTGAAGATGGCTGCTAAACATCTACTCTGGGAAGTGAAACTGAATGAAAGTCACTCTTTTTGTCAGTGTCACTTTTGCTTGTGACTGCATCATCTATAGGCTTAAACAATTCAACCCCACTGATTCCCACTCAACATTAAAACCGACGGTAATATTTTATGCAACTCTACTACATCTCTCAGGAGTCATTGCCATCGGCTCTCAATATCCCCACGGGAGTAGTAGTGTTTTAATAATCATTCTGCCTTGTTGTT
>JBBPCS010000226.1:8447794-8461376 GCA_037974645.1 Hollardia meadi
TGACTTCTACATTTCTATGTCAATCTACAAGGAGCAGGTAGACAGAATAGAACAGAATACCCAAAACCAACGACCACTGTTGTACAACTAATCTGCTTTTGATAAAAGGTCGATGAAACGTAGAAATGCACTTTGAAATGAAGGCATGAGGACACTAATTCAGGAGTAGGATAGAACTTTCTTGCGTTGGTGACATACAATAATCACCATGCAGCTGATGAAGGAACTGTAGAGGTGCCTCAAAAAGCCCAAATTTATCTCTCAACAACAAATAATCAAATTAGGACAAACTTGTTTGAGATCAACCACTAACGGTAATTTTACACTGTGGTATTGCTACTTTTACTTCAGTGTAAGATCTGATTACTTCTACCACCGCTGCTCCTGCTGATGTAATAATCACCAATGCCCTAATCCTCAATTGAAAATGATTTTATTTCCAGAGGTTAGGATTAGGGTCAAACTATACTCAAATGATAAGTCTGGGGATATCTGTATTTTTCTTGTTGTCAACAAATCCCACACAAAAACAGACCAAATCTATGAATCAACATTTCTTGCAACTTGTTTCTTGTTACTTTATACATCTACTGCACTAGATTTCAAAAGGGAAATATTGTACCTTTTTACTCCACTGCATTTATTTGACAGATGTAGCTACTGGTTAGTTTTACAGATTGAGATTAATGCAAAATGTAACTAATATTTAACAACCATCAACTAATAGATTATGATGTATTACCATGGATCAAGATACCTGCCTGTATATAAAGTGGTTAAAATTAGCTCCCCCTTTACCAGCTACAATATGAATGATGCTTATATATTAACACAGCAGTATTTATAATCCAATGATATAATATGTATTATTGGGCCCTTCGCATAATGACAACTTTTACTTGTGCTACCGTGAGTATATTTTGTTCTTTTACTTAAGTAAAATTTCAGGACTTTTATCTTATTACAGAATATTTTTACACTGTGGTATTGCTACTTTTGTAAAAGGTCTACTTCTTCCACCGCTGCTCCTGATGATGTAATACTCACTCACACGCCTAATCCACAGCTGAAAATAGTCCCCAAAGATGCACTACTCCTGTTTGAGTAATGTTTGCTAGAACTATACATTACTCTTTTTAAAAAAAAAAAAACCTGTCTATATGCGTTCAGAGAAGTGTGCTTTGGGGTATGTTGGTTTCATTGATCAGCTTGCTTGTTTCAGCTCCGAGAATTTGTCACCAACTGATGAAATTCCAAATCCTCGAAGCATTCCTTTAGGAACCTATGGGAGGAATCACAGATCCACATTAATGTGTTCTTGCAGTTTATGGCTCATGACCCTCCTTGTCTCCCCTGCCCCTCCCCCAAACAGCTCCTCTGACCTGCCCCTTCAGCCTCCTGCTTCACTGCTCAGTGGTTTGATATTCAGCATTTTGTCCTGTCCTCCTTTGTGCCACTCTCACCTCTACCTGACTCTGTCATCAGCCTCTTCTTCACTACTAATAGAGATGCATCCAAATATGACTTAACAGGACTGACAAGTTTACAAGATAGGCTTATTTATATATACTGTAGGCTATAGATATATAAATATATATTTGCAAAAAAGTGTCCCTGCAGCAGCTTTTCCTAAACAATTCAGAAAAGGCCCACCAACTGAACTATTCCCATATAGATTATAAAGCCCCTTAACACACACATGCACACAGACACACATCCATACAGTATACAGTATAATTTTCACAATTACAATTACTAAATAATTAATAGATTTGATTTTGTTTGCTCTCATTGTTTGAAGAACTCATTTGGAAAAGACTAAAGGGAATACATTTCAAGCAAATTACAAATAACATTTGTAATTTAACTTGAGTGGTGTCACGTGTTTATCCCTCACAGCGGTGAGCAGACATCAGCCACTTTATAAACTTAACAGCTCACTAACATTTACATAGTGGTCCGAAAAGAATGCTGACCAATTGCTCCCGGATTTGAAAGTGTATTGATTGCTGCCTAGATGTTTTGTCTGGATTAGCCAACACTGTCAGTAACACCACAATGAGCAGCTGTAGTTTTGTTGACTGTGCTGAAGCAGACAGATAGCTCTTTTTAAAGAGAGCCCTCCAGAGTGTCCTTGTCAAGATGTTTGAGTCCCGGATAATAAATCATAGTGAATCATTTAGCAATTAAGAATAGGTTTTTAAAAAAATGGAATTGTGTAGGTCAGTTGTGTTTAGCAGCTCAGTCAGTCCAGAATTAGCATCAAAACATATTTTTTTTTTCAAATAATGGAGATTCTGAGGTATGCGAAATTC
This sequence comes from Hollardia meadi, assembly GCA_037974645.1. Taxonomy (NCBI): domain Eukaryota; kingdom Metazoa; phylum Chordata; class Actinopteri; order Tetraodontiformes; family Triacanthodidae; genus Hollardia; species Hollardia meadi. Next base: position 8,450,110 of record JBBPCS010000226.1, read on the forward strand.
TCTCCTCCCTCTATTAGACAATCACAGTCAACTAAACCCAATATTCAGTTGTCATTACTATTTTATGTAGTCAAAGCTCCACCATGCAGCTGCAGTGTGCGTCTCTGTGCCTTTTTTTTAATTTAAAATGCCCTAAACACACAAAAACAGTGATGTTTATAGAGACCAAAAATGTGCAAGAAACTTTTGTGAAAACAGTAAATTAAGTATGACTAATAGCTACAATCTAGGCTAAGTAAATTTGGTGTAATTGTAGGTAAGTTAGTTTATTTAGCTAGATAATACGTACTGTCACTGGTTTCACCAGATTCGTGAGGAGGACGATGACATATGAGGGTGTTTATGATTTTTGTTTCCTCAAGGGATCTCCTAACATAATGACTTTGTTCTGTAAGAAATGATTTTTAAAAGATTGATCATGCGCCTCAACAAATTCCTGTTCATTAGATCATTGTACAAAAAACGAAAACAAACAACACTCACTCATACTGGAAAGAACAAGAACTATATTTTCCCAAAGTGAATAACAAATAACAATGATCAGTATGTGCTTTATTTTACAGTAAATGGTCGTAAACATCAGTGTCATAAACGTAACAATCAAGTATATCTCATGAAAAAAAGCTTTGCTGCTGCTGCTGGCAGTGTATAAGACCATCAATGTAAATAATTTGACATTTTGATCATAAAGACAAACCAGTTGTTAGTCTTGGCTGTTCGTCTGGTGTTTTTACGACAAACATCCTCAGACAATTAGACGAGGGAGTGAACACTTACAAAAGGCTGCGTCTCACAACTAAAGGTGCAGAATTTTCCTGTGCATTCATCTGACAACAGTTTATTATGTTCTGTATTTTTTAACAATGACAAATGAACATGGTGCAGTGGCCACATGAATAGAACAAAAGTTTGGTTTGTTTGCATTAAATTGTCTGTCCATCTGAATCAAGAGGTTCTATACAACGCTGATAATCAAACCCCTGAACACTGGAGCTTTAAGTAAACAGTTGACTGCTCTATACAGTTGTTCTTTATTCTATACAACTGGGCTCATGTCATGTTAAACTCAAATCATTTCACATACAACATTTTCAAATTGACAAAGATATCCTTTTGAAGGCAAACGTGTTGGCAAGAAAATAATTTTTTTTTTTAAAAGGGAAGGAAATGCCTGACAAATAAAAAGTAAACAAAAACAATGATTCTACCATCCTGAGAGAGGTTTTTGGTCAAATGCATTGAACATCACAATCAGTTTTCTGTTTTTAAATGATAAAATCTTGTATTACGCATAAACACATGGATGGAGGATGCTGTTTGTCAGTATGTGTAAAACACTGAAAGGTGAAAAGAACTGGCGTCATTCACCTTCGCATTAATGTTTTAGGGGCAATTATGTCAAATATGTGGCAGAAAAGGTTTTGAAAAGACAAAAAAACAAACACTTTCAGCGGAATATAAATGTGTTTGTTTATTGCTTGATCAATGAGGCGCAGCATCGTGAATGTATTAATGAGTAAAATTCACATGGACTATTTAAAACACTATTGATTGGCTAGTCAATAAACAATTATACCAACATAGAAATATAGAGATTTATACTTCAATAGAGCTTGACAGAAATGAAAGCCAAATAAATAAATAAATAAATAAATAAATAAATAAATAAATAGAGAACTGTAAAATCCAGGTGTGCCTTGTAGTTCGGTGTGGGCTGGATTACCAGACAGTGCCTTCGCTCATTTCTGAGGAGGGCTGCGACAGCTGGTTAGTATATCCGTTGTCACTGAGAGACACATTGGTGTAGGGGGTGCCGGGGCCACACAGCTCACTGGAGATGCTGCGCCCTGAGCCCGGTATATGGGGCTCTGGACTGGGTGAGTCTGCAGGGTGATGGGATACTGTGTCAGAAAAACACTGCAACTCTCCAGGACGGTGGTGCCCTGGATGGTGGTGGTCTATGACTCCTAAGGGGGTGCCAGCAGGGACAGAGGAGGGCACAAAGCCCAGATCTGCTGGAGTCTGAGCCTGGGACAATGGTGGGCCTTGGAAGTACTCATAATTCCCTCCTGGGCCGTAGTATTCACCAGGATAATCTGCATACATATAAATATCTGGATTAGTGCACATCATTTAAAGAAAAAAATGCACCATAGGAATTTCTTGATTTTTGTTGTTGTTGTTGTTTTCTATTGTTTTACTATATGTAATCCAATCAACAGACCATGAAACAGACTCAATACAAGATTAAGTGAATTAATTACACATCAGCCTGGAGAAGCTCATTTAATTGACTTTCTAGGAAGCCCATTCATCAAAAAAAAAAAAAAAGGCTATCAACGTGGAATGCCAGGACATTGCTCCAACATTCCTCACCTCCATAATAAGAGAAGTGTCCCAGCTCGTCTGCTTCCAGCCTCTCTCCCAGCGCTCTCATCCTCCTCTGGCCGCGGAAGAACACGTGTCTCCGGCCGCTCAGCGTGCTCAGCTGCTTCATGCGTCTCTCTTTGGACCTCCGGTTTTGGAACCAAACCTTGAGGACAACGCAAGACGAGTAGTAACGAATGACACAAGCAGGAGAGCAGAACAGACATACCAAAAGAAAAAGCCGTCATGTTGGCATGGTTCCCCAGTGAAAATGTAATATTTCAATAACTTGAAGATTGAAATAACAACTATAAAAAAGTTCCTTATAATAGCCCACTGCCTTGCACTTCTTTTACGCGCTGTAATAGTTGTTTGTTGCTTAACTTAGCCGACGTTGACGCATGCCACAAATGGGAACGCGGTTCAGGTCACACAGTTATATCTGAAGATGGAATTAGGGTTTTGTAAAAGCGTAAAAAGCGAATGTTGTGCGTGTGAATTTAGCCCACTTAAACACAATTGACTTTTAATCCATTTCGATGAAGGAAAACGATCCACCAGGAAATCTCATAAACCAGGTTTTTTTTTTTTTTTAACAACGCCCGTGGACATCAGCGCTAAGTGAGTCCTGCTTTTAAGGGTTTTACGAGCGCAATGGGAATAAAGATTAGGGAAAAAGTGGTTTGGAAACCCTATCTGAAGAGAGACAATAAGCAGAACATTACAGATGCCCCCAAGGCTTTCCAAAAAATGCGCAATGCCCTCAGCCCCAACTGCTTTATGTGTCCATAAAGGCTTTTCAATGCGTATTGGTAGCGCTGTGTAACCTGTTTGACAATTTTGGAATGAGGAGTCCGTTAATGGATGTAAATGGATCAGTGGCAGCTCGCTTAATTCATGTCCTCTCTTTCCTTCAGCCACCTACCTGGATGACTCTCATGTTGAGGCCGGTCTCGCGTGACAGCTGCTCCCGGATGTGTCTCGTGGGTTTCGGCGTGGCCGCGAACGCCGCTTTCAGGGTCTCGAGCTGCTTGGCTTTTATGGTGGTCCTCGGCCCGCGTCGTTTCCCGACGGCGCTCTGCTCGTCATTCTCGTTGCTGCACACGTCTTTATCCGACAAATGTCCCGTTTCGGAGTCCTTCCCGTCGTCCTGCGGGTCCTGGGAGTCTGGAGACAGGCTTGGGTCGCTGCACGTCGTGACTGTGGCGGGAAGAAGACAGATTAGCATTTAATATTTACAGAATCTGAGAATCTAAATCATTCACGCAAAAACCCCGAGAAAAGTAGCAGTGTTTTGAAACAAATTATTATTATATTTAGAAATGTCAGTAATATTCTGTATAGCCCACTTTGATGGTCGTCAAAGGCCAGTTTGTACTATAATAATAATAATAATAATAATAATAATAATAATAATAATAATAATAATAATAATAATAGGCTACTAAAAATAAAAAACAAAGAAACACTATGATTAACATATAATCTCACCTGAAAGGAGGATTGTGTCTTTCCCGTTGTTGTTGTGATAGTCCTCTTTACAGACAAACTTGAATTCGTCCAGGATGTACAGCTCCTCTCCGGTGGACAGCTGCTTGTTGCACATCATGCAGGTGAAACAGTTCAGGTGAAACACTTTGCTCTTGGCTCTGCGCACCAGATCACTGGGTAAAATCCCCTGGGCGCAACCGTCACACTTGGTGCCAAATCTCCTGTTCCAGAGGGAGAGCAACAGTCAGGGGGTAAGTTGATTTTGGGTGTTAGTCAGTAACACTGACTTCAGTTCTATCAAAGGCTAATTGTACCCAAAGAAACCAGGAACTTCTGTGTCGTACTTCAATTAAAATAGTCCAAAAAATAGTTTGACTACACAGAAATTATGTCTAATAATATTTGGCTTAACCTCAACTAAAACGCAGAATATGGAAATAAGAATATAGTATAAGTACAAGTGGAGGCCATGATAGGCCTAATCTCATTATGAGTACAAGTCCATCATAGCAAACAACACAGCACGTGCAATAAGCGTTAATCCTGGTTATTGTATAGCTCTTGTAATCGCCTACTGGGAAAAACGCTTAATATGGCCTGTGATACCATGTCGTTTTTTCAACAAATGAATAAATTAAATGTTAAAGTTATTTTTTTTCACAGTTTTCAGATTTTTATTTATTTATTTTATTTTTACAAAAGCACAAACAAAAACAAAGCGAAATGAAATAAAATGATTGAACCCCTGGTTGCTTACCTGAAGAAGTCATTCTTACAATACAGTTTCCCCTCTCGTGAAAAACACTTCTCCGTCAAAGTGCATTTGCAGTCGCAGCACTGGACACACTTGATGTGCCACGGTCTGTCCAAAACTTTGAGCAAAAACCTATCAAGAATAGGCTTTTCACAGCTGGCACAGTGAAGCATTGTGTCAGGAGATATTCCCAACCCCGTGCGCGGGATTAAGGCTATACTTTGTTGCTCCAACGTCCCAGTCACCTCGGCGTTAACTTGCGTGGGCGAGATCCAGGAAATCCAACGCATCCGAATTAATCAGAATAATTGCATCGCCATCCTTGAGGTTAAATGCAGCTCTTTTGTTCCACGGGTCAACAATCCACATACGGCCAACAGCTCCAAACGACAGGTAAACTGTAAAAACAGCATTTCTGAAACAACATTATGGACTGCAGATCATAGCGGGCCCAGCAAGATGATCCGAAGTGCGCGATTTTATGATTACGCACAGGGAGAAAAAAAAGCCCAGCCTTTTTGGATGCTCACTGCTCTACGACATGTCCTGAGTGGTGTCTAAAATGGAGAAAAATAACAATGAAATGCGATCAGCCTTTTTCATTTGTATCCCATTTTCCTCTGATGAGCTCTCAGGTTGAGAGAAACGCTGTAATGAGTGCACCTCTTAAAGCTCAGCCTATTGCCTATTAAGAAACCTGTGACGTCAACTCCAGGAAAAACCTATGAGCAGCCTTCTTCATTTCTCTCCACCACATGTACTTCAGTATTATCCGAAGGAAGGTAGAATACCATGGTTATAGCCTACCTATATTATAATTATTAAAATAAAACGAAATGAGATCAAATAAGTCGAATTAATGCCCAGATGAATACATTCCACAGGACTCTCATATACTAGTTTAAAACCTCTTAAATAATATCAAAATAAAGTCGAACAATTTGTTTCTCTGGGAAGAGCGTGATGACAAGAGAAACACACTTTTAAAGGCTAAATGCATGACATTAATGCTCCCACCAGAAGATTTTGGTTAAAAATGTTTAAAAAATAACAAAAGGCAGTAGTAGAAGAATTTCTTCCAAAATTTCTCATGATAATGATAATGGTAACCTGGAGAGCTGATAAGAGCTAATTAATTTTGAGGAACTGTAACTTCAAGCAAACACTAATTGGCCTATACAAAAATAAAAACAGAAATATCCCCATACCCTCCGCCAACGTTGTAATAATAATCATTTTCACCATTCAAGGATAGCCTGACGAGGTCCAGTGATGATATCACATGAATAAATTATTCCCTTTGGAAAAGGCTAGGTTGTGTGGGAAAATAAAACTGCAACAGTGGCAGCTGACAAATGATCAGTATAGGCCTGTCCCTGCAATATGGAGAGAGGACAGATGAACATGCCGAACACAAGCTTTTCTCATAGATTAATGTTGTGCACCAGCATTATTCCTCATTTCGTTTGAAAGGACAAGGATCACTAATGGTTATAATCTGCGGCGATGGGCTGTCCCTTCTAGATGTTATCGCAGCCACTGGGGAAGGAGATAGCGCATTTCCCCATACAGGCTCCCAGCTCTGGCAGACCCTGATATCTAAACTCCCGACAGTTTTCTTTTTTATGTATATATATATATATATATATATATACTTTTCACATCACAAGCTCTTAAATGCAAAATGTATATAAGTCTTATAATAGTTACGTTCAGTGTAATTATTTGTTGTTGTTTTTTTACAGCTTACAGGTGAAAAAGAATGGATAAAAAAGACTGAGCGGCGTTTCCATTCAATTTTTCCATTTAATTTTAATTTTACTTTTGAAACAACTACTGTGCATCAACCGCCAACAAGTCATCAAAAATCAATCTATCAAAATACGGAAAGGGGTATTTTAATTCATTGTCCCATCTAAACATTTTCTTCAAACCTCTATTATGAATATGAACACGAATAATTGTCCCAGTTCCCCAAATTTCTTTGGCGATAAGTTTTTCATTCAACATGTAGGCTATTTGTCAATTAAAGCTGCAAAACTGAGGATAGTGAAAGAGCCAAGCAAACCGTTTTTTATAACGCAAATTCATACAGATTTTCAGATATTTTTTTATTGGATCCAAATTACTGTGTAAACTCACAATTACCATGTGGGATAATATATCCTACAAATATATTTTTTTGGAAATGCACCACAGGTGGTTCATGCCAGTTTTGTTTGATAGTTGATACTTCAGCATGCGCTGTAAATACCATGGACAGCCCCTCAATGCACTCTTGAATACTAACAGTACATGAATAAAACAGCATGACAGCATGAAGAGGATCAAAAGGGAATCTGTTTTTTTTTTTAAAAAAGCTTTTGGTGAATTTTTAAAGATTAAATTGAAATTTTTCTATTGTCAGTCTATAACCAAACAACAGCCAGGTTTAGAACTTGATCACATTTTTAATTTACAGTTAAGACGCTACATGCTCATTCATACACAACAGGGCAGAATGCATTGCTTTATGTGTTCAAATCCAGACCTGGAAGATTGGCAAAGGAGAATCCCTCATGATAAATGTCTATCATGAGATAAACAATGTTTTGTCAGATGTGAGGAAAGCAGTTGTTGAGTGGCCTGTGACTTAGTGACACATAGAGTCTGTTTACACCTGCCATCAACATGCGTCTTGGGTGATCAGATCATAAATGCACAGCTCTAAGAGCCTGTTCATACCTGCCATTAACAAGATGATCAGCTCACAACTGCACAGCTTCAAATACAAGTGTAAATGACCACCAAGACGCATTGGGATCCAACCACTCAAACCACTTGTTGAGCTAGTCTAGGACGCATTTGATCACATATCTTTTGTGGTGTAATAAGCACTTATAGTCCCCAGCAAGCACGTTATCAATACAGGACGGGGTGGTTGTTATGGTTACAAGAGGCCAACGGTCAAAAATCCACCACCTGAAAAAATTGGAAAGGAACACTGATGTATGCGGTTTTTGGAGTACAAGTGAAACAAGGTGCCTAATATCCATTTGGGCAGAAGATTCAGTCTGGAGAATACTAGATGACTCCACATCATAACCAGGCCATTTAAGAGGATATTGCAAGGAAAATTGGGGAGAAAATGGGGAAAAGCTGGCAGCAATGTCAGCATAAAATCAAACATCTGAAGCTAGCATCGCAAAAAAGCGAAGGACAACAACAAGCAAGTCTGGAAGGGACAGGATAACTTGGTATGGATCACTGGTGACTGTGAATGTCCCAAGCACGATTCTCTCCCACCAATGTTGAGATCAAGGTCTAACCCATATCGCTCTTTGGTGTCATGTGGCTATCAAAGCAGCAGCGAAAGCCACTGCTTTTCTAATAATCTTCCCTCTTCGTCTTGTCCGGCGGTCTTTTCCTAGTCACAAATGACTTACTCCTGCCAATCTCAACAGTTGGAATGGTCTGTTTATGTATATTAGCTCTTGAGACATTGTTTCAATCCTTATTTCCTTAGCTAGCTTGTGTGTGCGTAACAAATGTAACAAATTTGGTGCTCCTTGTCATTCGGTGCTCCTTCTTGTGGAAGTCACGAAATCCAAACACAAGTGGTCAGCTGGACACTTGATAAACACAGGTTTAAATGGCGATGTGTCTCAGCTGCCTATGCTAATGCTATGCATGCTAATGCCTAATGTGTAAACAGGCTCTAGGTAGCCTATGCCAGTTTACACCTGGCATTCGAATCTCTCGAATGTTACTACATAACATGACAGCGTTTCACAAAATTTATAGTGTTTCTCCAAACTCAACAACTCAATTGTTGCAATAATTTAAGGGAGTCTGGGGACTTTCTCCAGGGGTGCCACAGAAGTAGCCTATATGGTTACCATCAATAAAATGTCTGCAATCATAAATTTAGTGTAAATGGTGAATTAGTTGAAATTGTGTGTTCATCATTCTCCAAGACTCACAAACTACAATAGGCAGGTTTTGAACTACAATGAAATATAAAAGAAAAATTATTGATTTTTCTTTTTCTTTTTCTCTATTAGATATATTGTTTGGATGAGTGCAAAACCAGGTATTAAACCACATAAACATGTGGAAAATGGATAATATATTGTATGGAGCTCAAGCAATAAATGTGAGATGACAAATAACAATTAGAGTTAATCCTTAAGAGTTCTGTTTTGATCTCATTTGCCTAAATGCGGGCTAACAGTGGGCCATGATGCCGAGACCAGAGGGGAAGGATCTCCGCAGCATCCTGAGTGTGAGTTGTGTGCATGAGTGTCTCCTTCTGGGTTTGCATTTCTTCATTAGAGGTGTTGATTAGAAGCCTATCCCAGTGAGCTGCCCCCCTGTACCTCTCCAACACACAAGAGGTCTCTCTGTAGCGCTGGAATCTGGCAGGGTGAGCACTGTTTGTTTTGGAATGAAAAAAGCATGTCATTAGTGTGTGTTAATTGCGGCTAATTAGCCCCAACAAGATGAACAGGCCACCCACTGGGAGCGTTAGCACAAATAATTTGTAGAAAACAAAATTAATTACTAGATGCTAATTAAAGTCAATTAAAGCTAATTAGAGAGTGGTGGAATGGGAAAGTTATAGAGAGGAGGAAAATACCTGGCAACACACAGCATGACATGACAAATACATCTGGCGGCTAGCTCCCTACTGTGGCCTTTACCTATTCAGTCCCTATATGCTGAATTCAGCTTCACAGAAGTCTCCATTGATCAAGTCTCACTTATAAGGAAAGTGATATCATGATAACTGTCTAAAGACAAGGAAAAGAATTGCACTTGACAAAAATTCAATAAGCTGCACTTACTCACTCCTTTAATTATCTGTTTCAGATTAAAGATGCAATTTATCTCTGAGTTTTTCTTCCTTTAATGGTATCCTCTGTTTGTCAGAGCATAGTTTGAGTTGTGATATACGTTGTTGAAACATTAGTTGCATTTATTTAGCTCAGCGTGAGTGAGCTTCGTTAGTATTTGGGTGAAATATAATAATAATATGGGAGCACTATGGTTTCCTTCTCAAGGGGCTTCTTTCCAGGAGGTTAGTAGAAGAAGAAAAAATTGCTCCTATATCATGTGGACTGAGTTTTGATATTTTCAAATTTTAGTTAGGACTTATAACAGAACTATGCAACTTTAATTACACATTTTTAATGCATCCAAATTGACGTTTATAATTCAGGAAATGAATTAATTATCTTGTGTTTGAATAGTCAGCAAAATTCCACAAAGATCCATCACACAACCCAAAAAACACACTTGAGCACATCTCCAAAGATTGCATGACATATTGTTAGTTTTTCAGAAACTGTATTCATCTTTATAAAATGTTTCTTGTTTCTTGTTTCTTTGTAAAATATTTTATTATTATTATGTTGTAATTTTAACAACACTTAAAGGGACAAAGAAAGAAGAAAATCAGAAATTCCCATAAAATGGTTCTCATTGATTTTTTTTCTTTTCTTGGTAAGACTAAAACTAAAAACTTCATACTCTACTATTTGTATTGTGGAATATAGAGCGGTGTTTCTAATATTTAGTTCACCCTCTTTAATTATACACTTCACAAACTACAGCCTCCAGAATGAAAGTTGCATCAACACATCTCTTAGACAGTTTCAACAGAAAATGAACATTATAAATTAATGAAGGTAGGATTTATTGCAGTGCTGTTGTATAAGACGGCATTAGTTGTTGTTGGGTTTTTTTAGCTTGGTGTCCCTAATAAACTAGCAACTGTATTCACGATGAAGCCCTATTTTCTATAACTGGTGTTAAAGTTTAATGTCCATTTCAGGTCAAAGAACCTACCACCAGCATATTTTCCCCTCTGAATCAACTGACCTCTTGCCTTCATATTATTTTATTTTATTTTCATTTATACAGCTCGGAACTGTCATACAGTGAGGGATGGATGAAAACAATTCCTCCTATCAAGTTTAATTATTTGTTACCGCCCAGTTGTCAATAGAAACAAACAACGTAGTTTGCCAAAGCATGTCAGGGATTTGTCTCATTATACATCAGTCTAACACCTATAATGGTTTTCACTGGCACTGTCATCATTATACCAATAGTGACATAGAAGGAATCATTTTTCTAAAGTATATCCTATAGCCTCCCAGAGAGACAAGTCTATATCAAGCTAATGTAAAAACTCCCTTGTGTATAATCAAACAGCTATTGTGGAAATCAATCTCAATCCTGCTTCTGTTAGATCACAGAACCCCATTTAAAATCCTTCTATGTTAGTTAAAGCTGCACTGAAGCACTTTTAATGCACAATATTTGATTATGGAGAGCTGGCGAAACAATAGTGTCAAGTGCAGGAAGCGCTGGGGTTCGAGCAGTATCACATTGTTGGCATGAGTGAGATCGGGGTGTGAGGAAGAGTAAGGGAGCGAGAGCAGACCCACAGAAGGGAGAAAACTCACCCATATGAGGGGACAGAGGGTGATCTGCCTGAGGGTCCGTTCAGTGAGAGGGCCCGAGGGACTGAGAGCTCACAGCTCTTGTGATGATGGTGATTGATGCAGGCACAATTCAGACACCCCAGACGCTGCAGCAAATTAAAAGGCTATTTTGTAAAGTTGTAAAGGAGCAGAATGGCAAAGGGGAGTGATGAGCGGGGGGGGGG
>JBBPCS010000226.1:8469814-8484579 GCA_037974645.1 Hollardia meadi
GACAGAGCCAAGCTGGCTGTTTCCACTATTTAAGCTAAGCTAACCGACTGCTGGCTCCAGCTATATATTTACTGTGCAGATATAAAAGTGGTATTAATATCCTCAGAAATTAGCTAATAAATTAGCACATCAGCCAAAATTTTAATTATTCTGCTAACTTTTATTTTAACCTGTGAAATTTGACATGATGATCAGATTGATATATAATGCAGGGGTAGTTAACAAACCCGCTGACAACCATGTTAATTGACACAAAGTTAATAGCATTGCTGTCCTATGAAAATAATGTAGGCCCATATCCAAAACATCAACTTTTCCTTTCCTTTTTTTTCCTTTACTTACTACCACACTGTTACATTACCATGCTAACTAATTGTCCAGACAGTCTCTTCATTGCAAAAGATTTCATTTGCCATATCAATAAAGCTTTTTTCAAGCTATTGATCATTTACAACCTCCCAGTTCCCACGAGGGGCAGGTGAAAATTAAAAAGAGAGAGACCAGTAAAAGGAGTGAGAATCACTGATTCTTCACATCTGACCCCAGATACACAGGACGTGCGATCAGCTCTTCCCAGTGCCTTGCTGCAGCACACCTACTGGCTCCTCTCTCTGGAGAAAGTGAGAGATAAAAAAGAAGCCATGACACTGCACTCTCCCAGGAGTTGTCGGCGATCAGCACCAAAACTCCGGAGAGAAGGGAGTGCAGAGAAAACGAATATTGCGGGGCTGAGAGCAGGGTTGATCCACTCTTTGGATCTGCTCAAGCATGAGGAAAAGGTGATCAAGCAGATCACTAAATCCGGCTTCCCCAGAATGTTTTTGGGTATCCCCACCTTGGGAGAAAAGGCAGATGTATCTATCAGTGTCAAAGTGTTCCATTCGCACCAGTTGTTGTTTTTTTGTTGTTGTTTTTTAAGAAGAGGGAAAATCAATGGCTATCTCTAGTTTGTGGAGACTCAATCAATTCTGTGTGGGTCTTATCCTCTCAATGGAGATGAGGGAACAATGACAGAATATGGTCATTTCAGGGTCACAGCAGACTTAGGGAGATGGCCTTTGGTTGAGGTGTTTGTGTTGGATCCTGACTCTTGTGTTGTGTATTGATTTCTTTTATCCTCTGTGTCTCCAAGAATCTGGGCTGAACACTGCTATAGAATGTTCCAAAAACATTTTCTGTGGCTCTCCCATTGTTAAGAGTTCATGTATCTGAAAGGAATTTGAAATCAATGCTCCTCATCATTTCAGGCACACAGTAATGATGGCACCACTGAATTCAAAAATTTCATATTATTAGTTTACAATTTCGATTACAAATTTCAGCTTTATCCTATTGCAATAAATTAATACTGAACGTGATTATAATAAAAATAGAATGAATAAATATGTTTCCAATTTAAAATGACAGAATATGCACTACATTACACTGAGATAAACAATAGGTTTATTATCTGTAAGCTACAGGTTTGTATTAGTGGTAATTTTATAATAATTAATTTTAGTCTCCCATTGTATTCTACAGTATTCTTCCTTTAAAGATAAGTAGTAGTAGTAATAGTCCTCTTTTTTTAATGTTACATGAAAAACTAATACATACATGAGGCACAGCAAAAGGTTAATATTAAAATAAACAATGAATGACATGATTCTCTCAGAGTATAAACCAAGGTGGTGTTTGAATGATATAAGATTTCCATTTGAATTTTTATTAATCCCCTAAAATAATTCTTAATTCTATTCCTCAACCAGAGGATTAGGCTGCTTAATAGCACTGCATCTGTTGTGTACCTCCTGTGATTTCACACACCTCTGCCTGCCCTCAACCAAAAAGTGTTACCGCCCATCATTCAATTTCTTTCTTTTTGAGCCCCAGATAATCCATGATTGGCCGGTATGATCCTCCTAAGTGTTACATCATGTGCACAAAGCTTCAAAAAGATTGTCTTTATCTTTATAGTCTTATTCTTCATGTAAATTGCATCGTTGTTGCAGTGAATTCAATAACAATTGGTGGGATTTCTATTGATGTTGGCGACAGTCAAATTTCCCTGGGTGGTGCAAAAACAGCGACAGGCAATCGTGACAAGTACTGGTCCAGAATCAGATATGACTAATGTGTGCAACACAGTTGAAGAGTCATTTGATGGAAAAATAAATTTTCTCCCTATTATTTCTTCATTACAGGCCAAGGGAAGTGCTGACACGTACCAGCCTCTCATCACTTTCATGTGCTCTATATAAAAGACATTTTTCCATGATTATGATAATGCAGCACACTTTGGTCCAGCCAGCAAACCAACCGTTTGCACCGCAGATCATTACATGAAATGTGAAAGAACCTCCATCCCTCTGCCTTTTATTTGGTCAGTATCTTCCTGTTTAAATCAGCTAAATGAAAAATGACATACAGAACATCCACTCACTGTCATAATGAAACTCAGCACTTACATGTTTATTTCACATGTAAAGGATCTCAATGTTAAGTGCAGTGAAAAGGGCTTATGCTCTTTCTACACACTGCTTACTTCGCATAGTGCTGCCTCTTTAATTGTTCATTTCCAACACTTTTAAATGTGCATTTATTTTCTCAAGTGGTGGTAGGCACCGACTTCAAGTGGAGAATGAATCACTTGTGGAGGATATGGAGCATTAATGCGCTGAGGTACATAGTATAGAAAGATGGAAAATGAGAAGTGGGACCATCTGTCAGTACTTGAGAAGAAATGGAATGGACCTCTCTCTTTTCCATCCTCAGTGCTCCAGTATTCCCCGCCACCTTGGATGACATTTCTCCAATCAGTCATGTTTTTGCACATTTGTGGCAAATTACTTCATCGGACATTTCTAGCACCTGTCTGTGAGACAAAGGGAAAGCCTGATGTCTCACAGACAGATGAGTGACAAGGGCAAAACTTGGGGAGACAACCAACCAGACACAGTGGTGCAAATGGGGCTCCTTTGAACATGACGTCCCAGGGGTGGAGTAGTATCAGTCAGTCTGGGGCTAATTCATGTCATGAGTGTGTATGCTATCTCTTTGAGAGGGCAGCAGAAGGAAGATAGAATTCAAATGGAAATGGTTGCACAAGTGGACTGATATAACACCAGTGAAGGGTTAGGGCGAAAATGACGATGTTCCGTTGATAATTGATATTAATTTGATCTTGAATCTAATTTTTTGCCATCTCTCTATTTGCCTGTGTGTTTGGAAGACCCTCCTGATTGTAGACGTTCCACATTAATTTTTAAAATGCAACAGTTTGTATCTAACCTTTACTACAAGCACCCTATATTCAGTTCTATTCAGAAAATATTAATACTGTTAAGAAAATTTGCATATTTGAGGTATATGAGAGTTTAAGGTTGACTAGTTTAATGGTACAAACATGACATATACAACAACCGTACCAGGTTTTCTGTGGTTGAGACACTTTATTTTGCTATCAGATGGTTCAGATGACTGTGTGAGACACATAGGGGGGACATAAACAACACCTTCAACAAGTGTTGCGTTAATGTGCAAATTATTTCAAAAGTGGAGTCTACTTCTATTAAATATGTATTTTCTATTACATAATTTATTTAGAAATAATTAATTGGGGGGACAGGAACCCTCCATCCCCCAGGATCTGTGGCCATATTTATCGGGGGTGAGTGATGGGTCACACACAGCTTTCACATAACAACCGAGTTCGCATTCTGTTTGAAACCAAACATCATAGGTCTTTTCAATGGATTTTTCGTGCCTAAACTTACCAAACGTCACTGATCATTTCCTAAAAGTAGCCATGATATTTTTGTGCTTAAACTCAATCAAAGTAAACTTGGATGATGGATCTCATTTGGATGGGAAGCGAGAGGTGCAAGGCTTTGTGTGTCAGCCTTAGACACTAACGGTTACGTTCTGCATGTGGATGAGACTCGAGGAGCCTGGAAAGAGAACAGGTTGATAATGCCTGTTGTGGCTCCAGAGAGAGCGGCACAAATTCTAATACATTGCTAGGATTTCAAGACATCAAAGTTGCAGCTTTTGTGAAACTGTTTTATGTTTTCTTCATAATTTCACTCCCACAATAAAACAGAGAGAAAGAGTTCAAAAATACACAACTTGTTGGGTTATTCAAGTTGTTCAAACCTCTTTTTCTAGACCAGGGGTGCCTAAACTTTTTTGCTTGGAGGGCCAAAACTGAAACCTAATGGTGGGCCATGGGCTGAAAGCAAGGAGCTATTGTATTGTGTTAAGATGCAAAATTGTACTAGGATCCTAACTGCCCTAAACTGACCTACTTCCAAAGTGTCACTCTGCTCGAGACGCTCAGATATTAAAATTAATTTTGAATTGTTTTTGCTAGAAACATCTGGCAGACCAAACTGAACCTTACGGCCCCGCCCTATAGACGATATAACCAAAATAAACAAATCAACAAATCAACAATTCACCATCTTGTCATATTAATTGATTGACATATGTGCACGTCAAACATCAGTGATATGTTGTAAATGAGTCCACATCCTTTAAGTTGTCTCTGCTGTCTATATGAAGAGAAATACTGAAAACATCAAATGTAGAGGAAAAAGGAGGTGGAGGAGGAGTGGAGGTGCATTGGGGGTGTCAGTCAGAGGCAGGACAGAAAGTAGAGCAGATGGTGAGGTTGCGGCTCTGCGTTGAGTGCATAATGTGCCCTTGGTCCTGGGGAAGCAACGTCTAAATTAATATGATTTGTCCACCTTTGATATTTAAGAGGATTATACCTCATGTTCAATAACAGGGTTGTGAATAGCCTGGGATGAAAAGTGACACAGAGCAGAATAGAATTAGCAGCTCCTGAAGGACTTCTTCATTCATTGTTAACTTCTTGCCTAATCCTTATTAGGGTGTACAGGTCGGAGGGAGCTGGTTTGTGGCTTGGGGGACATGTGCCCTCCTAGTGTGTGTCTGATGGTTAATCATGCTGTCATGGCAGGGGGAGGGGAAAGCAAATGGGAAGAGAGTGAGGGATCAAGGAAGTGCATAAAGGCCCCCTGCCCTTTATGGGTGTAACCCAGTCCAGCTGAGCTCTGATCCCCCTCTATGGCGGTATGACATGCAGAGCACAGGCACCGTCTCCCAGGGTGTGCACATGTGGTATATCACATAGGTCTTCACACATACAAACCTGCAAATTACAGGTAGGCTTATTAAGGAAAATCAGCAAGTGAAGCATGAAACACTGATTTCTTCCATCAAAACCATTCAAGCCTTTGATCTCACGGCCTGTTTGAACAAATCAGTTCACGTATGAATAAGTGTGTTGTGGATGCGTGGACTGGCATTTTTTAAATAATCTATATTAAAAGGTGAGAGAGAGAATAAACATTTTTACCAAGAATGTCAACTGTGCTCAGTAAAATCACCCAATGCAGGCATTTTAAATTAATCAAAGTTACATTTCGTGAAGAAACATTATACTTGTTTTTGATAAAGAGCTCCATTAAGAGTTCATCATCACTGTGTGGTTGTGGTTTGATAAGATTTGATCCACAGTGGTCTGTAAACATAAGCAAACAAATACACAACTATCACCATATTTTTATTCAAACGTTGCTAAATCCTAATTGGCACATGGGAGTAGGCCCGTGTGATAGCACCTTTTTCAAACTGATTCACGCCTGTGAGAATAAAAACATAAATATAGGTCATGTGAAAAACAGTGCTTGTTCTCACTCGTGCAGATAACTTTGTGTTCACGTAGGACCCCATCCGTCACAGCAAGAAGCTGATTAAGAAAAGAGCCTTTAAAATGAGCAGAATGAAATCTTCTACAACAGGACAAAATAAATTTTACTATTACTACTAATAATTACTGTATTATTATGTATGTATTGAATGGGCAAGTCCATGGGACGATATTTGGTTCTAGGCTACTTGCAGGTAGGACTAAATGACAGGTGCTTTCATTATCTATGTGAAGGGTCGATGAATATCTCTGTGTTAGAGTATCAGGCATGAAGGATATGTGAAATAGCATAAGATGTATGTACATTTTAAAAAAAAATGTTATGATATATTTAAATATTTTCTGCAACAGTGCACCCTGGGCTATGTGCAGGCCCTGGGAGGCCAGGCCCGCTCATCCAAGGGTTTGGACCCTCTGGGAGAAATCAGCATCAATGCCGTTTTATTGCACAAGCTTACCGGGGCTTAATATGAGATGTGAAAGTGTCCACATTCAGGTAAGAAATAAAATAAATAAATAAACTCACAGGGAGAAAAGTAAACTGCTTTATTTGTATGTTGTTGTTGTTTTTTCCGTTTGTGGTGTCTGGATTTAGGGCGAAGTGAGACATCTGTCCCCACTCCTTCCTGTTTAGTGTCTCTGTGAAACTGGCAGTCTGGTGTTTGTTATCAGGGATGTGTTTTGCTGTGCTTCCGTTTATCGCCTTTTTTTTCTGACGTCTCTTTTTGTTTGTAAGAATCTGGTTAAAGGGAGCTTCATTTTGCGGCTTCTCGTTTTTATACTGTCCATCAATTGTTTGTCAGCCTGTGACGCCGGAGCGGGAAGTTTAAAAGCGGCTAGCTTAGTAGAGCATGCCATCAAAACACGTCAAATTAATACGGGATCACCCTTGACTTAAACGTGTCATTGGAAAGTGAGCTTGGAGCCCTGGACTTCACTGCTCATATCAAGGACTTTGCGACGCGTACAACGAGGAGGAAGACGTTTTAAAGGTAGGAACAGACTTTAATATCTGCGGTTATTGAATTAATTCGTGTGATATTAATCTTGCAGCACTTGTGAGTGGACAGAAAGATGCAGGCAGGCGTCACTTGCCAGTGTTGTATGAGTTTGTTTTTGTTTTTGTTTTTTACATTGGTGCTCCCTTTTATTGTGGCCATTTAGACTTTACAGCACTTGAACTGTTAGGCCAAGGGCTCGCTCGCTCGCTCGCTCGTGTGTGTGGTTAAGTAAGTAAGTAAGTAAGCGTGCATATGCGTGGATTTCTTTATTATACGTATATGTATGCTTCACTATGTATGGAAGAGGATTAGGGCCATTCTGACTTCTTTTTTTCTTCTTCCAGAATTCTGACTTTTTTTTCTCAGATTTTTTTCTCACAATTCTGAGAAAAAAAGTCAGAATTCTGAGTTTAAAGTCAGAATCAACTCAAAAAAAATTTCACATGTGGCCCTAATCCTCTTCCATAACTATGGGCACAATGATTATAGGACATGTATTTGCTGTTGCAAGAGCCATAAAATGAAACTGCAGACATGAGTTATTGTTGTTGATGCATTATTGTATACAAATGGTGGAGACCAAACCAAATGCCCAGACAGGTCCTTTCCTCTTGCCCCATGACACAACATAAATTACTCTTAAACATCAGTGTGTTAAAGAACTAGCAAGATTTTACACTCATTACTATGCATCAATAATTAAACCTATTTATATAGCTTTCTGCTCAGTGTGTGTCAGTGTGGAACAGCATTGTCCAAAGACTATCACTCTGTAGCTGGACAGCACTGTGCATTGTGTATTCTCTCTTCAGATAAGGAAGCTGGGTAACAGGAATATTAAATTTGTATTCTTCAGTTTGTGTACCTCTCCCCTCCTCACCGATCACCCCAGCTCTCCCAAACACCAACTTGCTTCCATGTAATGCCACGGTGCTCTAGTCTGACCCCAGCATGCTCGCAGAGACGCTGGGGCAATACTATCATGTAAATGAAGTCGGGCTCATTTGAAGGGCCTTTGGGAGATCACTGGTTTATCAGAAACATGCCTGCCAGAGCAACTCAGTATTGTCCATACACACCAGTGCACAGAGGGTGTGTGGAAGTTATTCACAGCCCAAAGGTCAACATCAGTGCTAATGCAAACAGAGCCACAACCCTGAAATGCCATTCAGGGTGTTGTTGCTCATTGTTGTTGCCATGCTTGGAGGGTCTACTTTCTAATTCTTAATGATGACAAGAGGACATAATTTACATATGAAGTCCTCCATATGTGTATTCTTTTTTAAAAAGAAAGACTTAGGAACTCCCTTCTCATATCCCCTTGTTCACATGTGACATTTCTCAGCCTCACAAAAACAAAAATAAAAATACCACAAGTGTTGGGAGATCATATAGGCCTCCAGTTCATGTGGGTGGTATTACAATATAAACCAAATAGATTTGGAAAAAAAATCAACACTTACACTTTGTGAAATCGAATCCAGTTCAATATCGCCACCAACCTAATACACCAAACAGTGCATGACAGTAACGTGTTTATTCTCACGCTTGCAGAGCTCTCCATCAAAATGTAATTAAATAATGAACTGATACCCATTGGGCTCACCACGCTTGTTTGTTTACCCATTGTTAGCGTGCTTCCATCCAGTGAATAAGAAACAAGGCTGAATTGTGCTTTATGAGCCACAGAAGGGCAGACGAATGAATTTAACCATTCTTTTATGAACTGGTCTGGATTGAAATGCCCAAATAATATTAAGAAAAGTGAGTGGTCTGCACAGAGCAGGTTGTGCAACAGTGCACCTTAGACTGGAGTGGATTAAGGGGTGAATAGAAATGATTAGTAAAGATATTTTACAAAAAATAACAAAAAGAACCCAACATTTTCCATATAGTGAAAGCAACTGCTTTGCTTGACTGAATTTCATGTCAAATGAACTGCTTGAGAGTTTTTCCTCAAGTCGAAATGCATGAAAATAACAAACTGACCCTTTCCTAACGAGCAACTGACACTGTAACCCTGCCGTTGCTTTAAAATTGACCTTTTTCAAGATTGTTGACATCAATCTTGCAACAATCCTTTTTCTTTGCTGGCTTTTGTTCACCTGCTTGCCTGCTGCTTTGTCAGGAATGAAACACTCGCCCCACTTTCAGCTTACAAACACATATTGGAGACGCGGTATGCCTCAGCGGAGACATTTAATGCTCCTTGGGCGACAATTCAGCCACATCCTTTCTTCAACAACTAATACAAGTTATGATGAGGGATGCTGTCATTCCCCTTTAATATACTGGCTAAAAAAAAATAAATGGCATAATTGCAGTTGTTAGAGCAAATTATGACACTTGTGGATAAACGTTCTGTAAACTGTCATTAGAGGTGAGCAGGTGGAGAGGCAACAGGCTCTAGCCACCACAATCTGCTATAATAACCCTCCCATTCACTAACACCTCCCATCTTCCATTCTTCTGTGTGACTGAAGTACTTTGACAGTTTCAGCACTTAACGCTAGATGGTCCACTTATGTTGTTATCTAGATCAGGAACATTATTTGTTTTTAAACTTTGCAGTATTATGAATGTATTTTTTTTATTCATCACCTGTCTATTTCTGTTCTGAAATGAAAGTCATTATATTTTGTTGTTACACTTTGTTGTAGCCTACTCCATAAGGTGTCAGAATCTGAAGGTACCTCCAAAAATATAGGGGGCAGCAGATCACTAGGATAACCGCCAATTGTTGTCACTATACTGTCTGCTGTAAGTTGGTTATCTTGGGCTGTGTAATTATCCTTGGTTGTAGCTATAGCAGTGGAGCTAGTGGCCCTACAGCTCACTGAAGTCTGCCTATATATCGCGACCGAATCACAGGACTCAGCTACAACCAGGCTCAACTGGGAACATACACAGCCTCTGAGACTGGCGGAGGCCAGTTTTATGAGAGGAGACACAGTACGGAGGTGATTTACAGTGGCTCTGACAGGAACTGTGACTTCTGGAACGACAGGACAGCAGGCGGGGACAGGAGAGTGGACAAGCGGCATAACAGCAAGATGGTGTTGGCCATTAGCAGTGGCCGAAAACGGCATGTAGAGATGGAATATTTTCACATCTTAATCAGTGAATTGAGGATTTACTTTGGGGAAACCAGAGGTGACATGTTTCAGGTGAAATATTTCCTTTCTTGACATTTGAGTTTATTTTGTTTGCTTATTAGACTAAACGCTAAGAGAGCTTGTGAAGCCGCTCGTATACATCTCGCTGCTGAAACTACGGGGGCTATCGTATCACCTCTAGAGGTACAAAGTGGTATTATGAGCGGGGAGGGGCTGGGGCTAGCTGGTTAGCACGCTAACTTCAGTAGATGTCTCTGCGATGTGATAGATGTCTTTGGCTTCATGTCATCACTGCTGTTTCTACACATTCTTTTGAAAATGTTAGTTCATTTGTTGAACGTTTTAAACAAAAATTTTGTAGATCTCACAAATTGCAACTATAAATGGCCACCTGATAAAAAGAAAATGGGCCTGGAAATGCCCTGTTCAGCTTTTATGCCAAGGGTATATCAGTAACCCCATCCTCCTAGGAATTACATTTATATACAACTAATTTGCAACAGCAAACACCTTTGTAAGGGGAACGTAATTCCTGCCCGGATTACGTTCAGGAGTAAGGTTTATTTAAATGAATAAAACCCTACATTTATGTGTCACATTAGATGGATAGCGGGTGTACAAAATGCAGGACTCTGGCTACAGGAACAATGGTTTGTGTCCAGATTTTGGTCTGTGGTCAACAAAAGCAACTAGGGACTAGGGAAGAATGCTTTTTTTTTCATTTACGGAAAACAAATATATTGTCAGGGAATATTTTATTTGATATGTTACAGCAACATCTTTGTGACTTGTCACATCCGTTAATTAATAACATTTTCTATAATGTTAAGAGAAAATATAATCGGTCTGCATTATGTTTCTCATTTAAACTCATTTGCTATTGCAAATTAGTTGTATATAAATAGAATTTCTAGGAGATAGGGCTGAGATGGGAAGATTAATGCAACTGTAACATTATGTCAAGTATGAAGCTACAGCCCACTAACTTTGCTTAGCACAAAATGTAAACAGGGAAACAGATAGCCCAAAGTCTCTTCCCAAAGGTGAGAAAATGTATCTACCAGTACCTGTAAAGCTCACATGAATAAGAGTACATCACAAAATGTTGGACTTTTCCTTTAAACAACCTATTAACTGGCTCCATGCACATGTAAACTCATATGGTGGATCCCTTAATTGACAGTAAGAGCTCTTCATTTTAAGAGTCCTTCATTTTCATGGTCACTCCTCTCAGATATGGTACAATTACACAAGCAAAGTGGCACACCTCAGTGAGAAACAGTGTGTCATGTGACCCTCTGGGTGATTACCATCTCCACTTCACACCATATCCGTAATGAGAGTGGAGTGCATGGCTTGCTGAGGTTATGAACTCTAGCCGGACTTCTTATACACTGGTATTCGTTACTCTGTTAATGTTCTCCAGTGTGATCATGATCCACTTATGTCTGCCACAGAGACCCCTCTCCTAAATCATCACACAAAGTGAATGTACATGTACATTTTCAAAGCATTGCTCCTTCTGCTTTTACAACTTTCATTTTAATGCTAATACTCGAACTACAATCAATTAGATAAGCCTTTGATACATAAAACGATATATCAATAGTATATTGCATGTTAATGACACATTTATACTTTATATTATGGTTTTATTTGTGTTTTCATCAAATTATTCTATAGTCACTTTGTATAGGAGTCTTAAAAAGCCAAGTCGCAGCTTGCAAGTTCTAATATCCCATCATTCATCTCCAGCTTTGACCTTTTGGTTCCAGGGGCCTTTGTCTCAGACGCAGCCTTGGTGATTCTCAAGCAGCATATGTCTGGTTTGTGACATGTCTTTACCCCGTACTTTGTGACAGAGACAGTGTGCATTTCCCCATCCACACAAAACATTGCTCAGAAAACATGACAATTAAATGAGTTGCTTTAAGAGTAAGACAAAAAAGATCACAACTGACACCCCCCAATATCTTTTTGTCCATATGTTGGACACACTGGATTATTCATTCTCCAGTCCCCTAATGCTAATCAGATTGTACCCTCACCTTTTATTAATCAATAAATCTTTCCAAAATGTGTTACAGATCTGGCAATGTCGTACAAAGAAAATCTCAGACGGTGAGATGAAAGCACTGATTGCATCTCTGAATGACCATTCTCACTACTCCACCCAGTGACTTCCAGTCACTATCATTCAAATATAAGAGACAAGGAAGCATACAATTTTTTTTGGTTGTGCTCTTAAGCAGAATTTCTTCTGAGCAGTTTAGCAGCTTAGGGAAAGATTGTGACAGCCGGCATCGAAACAGGGGTTTAAAGGATATGTATTTAATATTAGCTTAGCCTGATTATAACACAGGTCCTGTCCTGTCGCAGTCCTCCCCCGAAAAATTTGAGTTTCACAGACCTTCTTTCCTGCATTTTAAAGAATAAAAATGCCTAAATAGTAAGTATTAAACAGCATTGTAATGTTATATACTCTTTGTTTTACTTTGTATATTCTGTGTACAGTATATTTATTTAATTTATTCACTTTAATTCATGTTTATCAGCCATATACAGTAGTTGTCTGGGTGGAAACTTTAAGAGTCGAAGGCCTTAAATACGCTGTAAAAAAAAAAAAGGTGTGAAAATTTGTCATAAATCGGGAGAAATACGGGAGAAATATGACACCGGGAGGACACTGGGAGAGGGCAATGAAAATTCTCCCAGGAAAATTGGGAGGGTTAGCAGGTATGCCTGCAACACCGATATAATAACACAACATGGAGCGGGTTGTCCCAAGGATCCACTCTCCCTTTATGACAATATTAATGGAAAGATATCAAATAACGCTGCTAGTTTTCAAGCAAAAGAAAGTCTTTTCCTCCAGCTAGTGGAGTATGGAAATCTAGGCTGTGAAACCAATGGCATGGTGAGTTAAGGATCTTGGGAGATGCTCATGTTTTATCATTAGGGATATACAGTCCATTATCAAAAGCCTAGAACACTGCAATTAACCCTCCAATCATTTATTTAGGCTCTATCTGTATGGGCCTCATACAGTACTTAATCCCCATGTAGTTAAATCAGGGTATCATTAACTAGACATGTCATGAATCTACTCTGGCTTATCTTCTTTACAGTCCTTTCTCCAAATAGTTATATCAGTGTGATCGTGAACCAACAATCTATCCATGTCTCCATTATACCTTCTCATACATTGCATTATTGTGGGGAGCTGAAGCCTAACCAAACCCAATTCACCCAATAAATTATATAAATAGAAGATTAAGTTGAAGTTAAAAAGAAGATTTTATGGAAAGCAATACTTGTTAAGTGCCCTTAAATGAGATGTCACAACAGCAGAAAAAAACTGTCCCTTTTTCATGAACCCATTTCATGTTGTTCCCATGGAATCAAATGGTCAAAAGCTGGCTTCCATTTAGCAGTCCAAAGGATTTTATGCAAACCATTTAACTGCAGGTCAGCATATCTAAATACAAACAATAATAATGTATTATATAATTTTAGAATTAATAATAAAATATGTGTGGAAAAAGTTACTGTAAAAAGGATAGACAATTTCAGCAAGGCAGAAAAAATTACCATGGAAAGGAAATTGCCTCAGCAGCTAATATAAAAACAACACAGTCATTAAGGAAGTAAATTAACTAATATTTAGTCATCATTTTCCAAATGGAAGCTGCTACATTTTTGTTAATAGGCTGACACACTTACATTACATTGCTGATTTATTTCTAGTATTTTTCATGGAACATCTTGGTTCAGTAAAGAATCTCATTCTTCTAATGGCAGTTTTCTTCAGCTTTTACTCGTATACCTTCAGCTGCAATTGAAGCAGAGAATGACTAATTATAGTAGAATTTGAAAATGCATTTGCCGGTGAGTAATTAATCAAGACACTTGTAAAATATAGTCCCGTAGTGCCTCCTGGTTAACATATTAAAGAGCATATTAAACTTTAATGTTTAATTATAAAAAAGATCTCAAATTAAATATGTATTACTTTCAATGATTCAGGTAGTAATTTGGATTCTTATTTGTAGTGTGTATGCTTCCACAGCGTCCTTTGAAAAACAAAGATCTTTGTTGACATTTACAGCTTTTTAATAAATGTGAAACTCTTTGTTTTGGTTATAAAAGGTCCTGAATCATTAAATAATAATTAAACTGTCCTACAAATATGTTTTTTTTTTCATTTGTTAGTTGATCCTCGCCTCAGATTAACCACAAAACGGGTGCACAGCAGTATATACTGTATGCTAATGGTTTAAATGTAGTGTACTTGACAAATGAAGTTGAACTTCAAACGAACAACGGAGTTATTAATGTTTTAATACCTGCTCAGCTCAGTCAGAGTTAAAGTGATCTGTCCTCTTCATTCATCGCCTGCTGACAGACATCTTCTCTGAGCTTCATGAGATGGTTTGGTCGAAATTCAAGATGTTACTGGTGTTGGATTTGGGGTGTTTTCACCTGAAGTGTGTGGTTAAGCACCATTGCTTTTGGTTTTGGAGGCTAACAGACAAATGTGCTTGCTAAAGCTAATCGCTAAAAGCTAAACCATTTTTTTCTAATGGTTATGAGTCTCTCAGAGGCTTCAACAGGAATAATGAGGAAAATGTCATTGCACTAGCTTTGCAAACTCTCCTCTTGCCTCCTCTTTGTATCCCATGCATCCAAATTAAGTCGTGTAAAAACAAGCTTTACCAGGCATCCCACAAATTCCAAATCAGTAATGTTTGATGGTGATTAAGCATCACTGTAAGGAGCCGAAATGTAGGATGGAGGATCGAGGAGAGACTGAAATCTATATAAACAGTACATTCTTCCCCTCCATGGCGGAAAGGGGATCTATCTATCTATCTATCTATCTATCTATCTATCTATCTATCTATCTATCTATCTATCTATCTATCTATCTAT
>JBBPCS010000226.1:8520059-8540915 GCA_037974645.1 Hollardia meadi
TGCCTGGAGGCAGGTGACATATGTGGTGGCAGCTTTTGTCACCGACCCCCCCCCCCACACACACACACACACACATACATACACACACACACAAACACATAGACTTACAGACACACTACCTGCTACGTACTGACACTTGCCCAGTGGCGTACACAATGGGGGCAGCCTCTGAGGTGCTACCTCAGCTACAACACAGGTACCACGCAGAAGATTTACAAAGGGCCATGAATGTGCTTCGAGTGCAGACACGGGAGAATCTGCAGCATTTGCTCATGGCTGCTCACGGCTGGTAAGCGCTGACTACCAGCTGGCTGTTCCTGCTACACTGACAGATACTCAGTCTGTCACGCTGTCGAAGTGTCAGTGTCTCCTTACTTCCCGTGAGGCCACGCCCCCCTACAGTGTTTGTCCTGTGCAGACCTCTGCTGCATTTTTTTTATAAAAATTTGCTGGGAGGGAGGGAACTAGCAGAATTTGGGGGTGCAGTTACACTTTACGTTCATTACCAGCTGTCCCTTGTAACATGCAAAGTCTCTGGAATGTGCTGCAAAATAGCAGATGCTGTCAGTGTTGTTATCTGTTCTTGTGATACCATTTCAAATGCAGGATCAAATCCATAGTAGTACTAGTATGTCACTTAATGTGTTTGCCTTTCTGTCTTTCTTGCTTGTGCAATAATCAATATGTCAAAGGGAAAAACTAAAAAAGGGTGTTGTATAAGTCTTATCAAATAAGTCAATCCCATGAAACTGCTGAATGTGTGTCCATCTCTTCCTGCTTGATTCAAGAATTAAACCCAGGTGAGGAGGAGGTTGTAAATTGGACTAAAAATTATCCATGTGTAAAAAAACTTCCAGACTGTGAGGTAAAAATGTTCCTGCTTGCATTACTTTTTCTGTGCACATCGCTTCTCCACAAGTCTACCTTCTGATCTCCTTCATTCCTTTAAAACCTCAGGACCTGAAAAGCCTCTAGGCAGAGGAGCTTCACACATTGCTGATGAGAAGGTATAACACATACTTCAATTTCTATCTTTCCATCTTCAGTTATTTGATGTCTTCACCGGACAACAGAGAGACCATGGCTCCTCATTTTACTCAGCTGTGCCAAGCAGCTTTCTGTATAGTTTGCCATGAGGTTTAGCTGTGGGTGGGAGGGGTCCTCTGGCCCCATCTGTTCACATGGTGCTGCTAAAACACATGGCCTCCTCCTATTTCTTTCTCCAGCCTGGTATGTGAGGATAAAATGTCTATATGTTTTCCCCTTACTGTATAGTTCCAATGAAATGTCTTCTAAATGCACTGAAGAAGCAGTGGAAGTTGAGAGCTGATATAGCAAATGTGGTGAACAACATAATGTGTGTGTGCATGCATAAGAGCAGGTAACCATGCCTGTGCCTTTAAGTGGTTCAAGATTTACTCAAGTTACCCAGGGGAATCTTTTTGAGGAAAACACACTCTCAAACATACTCTGTCAAGACTTATCTTAGCCCTCCAGAGGCAGCAAGACAAAGCTCACACATTTTAAGGTCTCCAGTGGTAAATGAGGCGTTTGAGGAATTGCAAATGCCAGGGAACACACACACATGCGCACGCTGACAGTTAATTTGTATAACCTTTTGTGAAAAGACTTACCAAGCAAACATTCAACCTGAGACAGACCATCACTTGTGCCCCCATCCACCCACTCAGCTCTGCAATTTGCTGCCCGTCTATCTACGTCAACCTACACAAGACCAGCACATACTGTAACAGCTGTTAAGACTAAACTATAATACGGTATGTCCATGCTCTGCATTGGTGGAGTGAAACCTTTTTTGCAACACATTCTACTTTCAGGAATGTTTTTATAAATAATCAAACACCACAGTTAAAATGGCTATAATCAATCATTTTAGATTTAACAATTGATCACATGACTATTTGTATGTGAATTGTATTGCTCATATTGGCAAACAACAGACAATTAACACCTGATTCTGCAATTCCTCTTAGCTCTACTTCTTCATAGTGTCTTTGTTTTGGTTTTATGACTGCAACTGTACTGTTTTGGTTCAGTCTCTCTGCTCTAATCCGTGTCATTTCTAGATACAGGCAACAATTTTCAATGAAAAAGCTCTGATGCTGTGAAAGGTATGCAATGGGTTTATCATTTAGCAAACAGAGTTAGCGACTTGCTTGTCAACGTAGTGGAACATCTAGCTAGGAAAGAGATTATTCCTTATGGGTTGGTGAGGGGCCAAAAACACAGCTGAAAGGGAAATACATATTTGACAGAATCATAGCTCCAAATATATGCTTGTGTTGCTCTGTATTAGCTGGATGTGTAGTTACCTGTTTGCCATGTCAACTTAAAGTGATAAAATGTCAGTGTTAATATTTACAGATACTGATTGACTGTTTCCGCAATGCAATGCAATACAATGCAATGCAATTTTGAACTTTAACACTTTATCAAAACTTATATATTTTAGTTTATAAGTTGAGGGGACAACAACATACATCAACATCTTAGCACTGACCTGAACCTCAATGCCATATCCCAGGTAGACAGTCACCAAGTAGTTACACTCCACTCCGGAGTCAAGTTGCTGCAGGATTTCGATGTTAGCCTCAGGGTCAGTGAAATTCAGATTACATGGCTCTGTGGGAGACAATAAAAAGACAAGTCATGCTCTTTTCCCGGACAACTGACAGCCTACCTGTGTCTCCATGTCCTCTGTAACCCTCTAACCATCTCTGCAGATTTCCCATCTAACACTGCTCATCTTGGCCCTCAGCCCTCTGTGGCCAGTGGATAAGGACAGGCAGGACACATCAGGGAAAATGTGATTTTACATTGTTTTTGACACATGAGCTTCTCTATTTTCCCTGGTGGAGAGACGAATAGTGGTGCACAGCATGCAAAATGAACAGCAGTGCTGTTAATTTTTCTGTCCTTTGGGATGGATGTGTTGAATTTTTCAAATGTTTGAATGCTGCTTCTATTTATGTCACAAAGGCGTTTGGATGTTCTGCTCAGTATATCATTGAAAGTCAGAGAAAACATGAACATCCTTACCTGCTGTTTGCATTGTGGTAATGGAGGTATTTGTGGTAATGGTTGTGGACGTCGTGGTAGTACCTTGTTCTCGAGATGTTGAAGTTGGGTTGGGGAGTGGATGACCAGGGCTGGTTTTGTCTGTCACTGCCGTTTCCCTAGCTTCCCCTTTATCCATCCTCATTGAGGGAGTTGCAAGAGTTCCCTCTGCAGGAAAAGCACTCCAACTTTGAGGTCGACTTCTCTGCGACAATACAGAAGCCACTGGCATATTTTCACCGGCTGAACCTCTATTGTTTGATGTTACTTGAGTGGTGAGGGAGCCTGTTGTTGGCTCCACCTTGTCTTCCCCCCTAGTCTTATCCTTTGAGGATTTCTTTTGAGGGAGAGACATGGGCGGCCTTGGTGTTGTGGGAGAAAATGTTGTCAGTGGGGAGGTGGCGGCCGCAGTGGCAGTAGTGGCAATGTCTGAGAATGCTGGGGCATCCTCGTGGGGCACCAGCTGAGTGACAGGGTCTCTTGCATCTGAGGCAGACACAGAGCCCGGCATGGTGGAATATGCAACCACAGAGCCATCCCTCCTAAAAAAGTGCTGATCCCCCTGGAAGTCCCTCGTAAGTAGGTGCTCATGAAGCAGCAGACTCTTGAAGACAGGCTGGTGGTTGGGGATGTTTACTGGTGAGACAGTGGTGACAGCATGGACTTCACTCTCTGAGTCCAGTGTTGATAAGTCGCTGTTTGTGCTCAGTGTCCTCTTACTGATGCTGTTGCTTTCTTTTGGACCTAAGAGTAAAAGAATAGAAAAGATGCTTGCGTTAAGAAACATATTCCAGGCCAGTAAGCTACAAAAGCATACAGTACAAAAGAGCGGTGCATCTTCTTGAGAAAACATTTCATATATACTCTTTCATTATATAGTCGTCAAGTCTGCCAGCCCGTAATCCGTCAAAATTATGCCTAATGAGGTGAGAGGCTGTCCTCATGTATAATTCTTCCACACATATATTGTAGCTATTGAAATCAGTATATTATGCATATGCTGTATGTGTGTCTGTGTTGGGGGGTGGGATGGGGGGGTGGGGGGGGGGGGTGTATAGTAAGTATAAGTAAGTATAATCCCTTATACTATCTATTATAGATTATAGCTTTAATAATAGCAAAACAGTTTGATGGGTTGACATACTGTATGTAGGTCACTACAAGTAATATAGTCTGCATGATGTGATTATATGGTATCCTGTAAAAACATGTTTTCTTTTCAAGTGCATCTCCAGCCAAACCAGATCTTTTCTTTCAGTACGTAGCATGTTATGCTGTACATTTCATTGAACAAATTTCAATAAGACACATGACTGCAAATGGAGTACAAGGACATTCTGTTCAGGTTCCTGTGGCCGATTAATACTGACAGTGTTGAGGAGCAGCTCGCTGAAAGCCAGTTTATTATCAAAGGCAAATTCCACAATCAAACCCCGCAGGCGGTAAAAATCTCAGAGCGCAGAAGCACCGAGCAGAAATAGTCTAGTAACTTGTAGGATGAAAAAGGTTTACAAACATATTTTTATAAGGCATTTTTCTGTAGGCTAATATTCTTATTCCCTGCTTTCAATATCACACACATGCCAGTCAAACACTGTGCAGATGTTGTTAAACATTCCAGCGGAAAAGCATTTGACCAGTGAAAAGTCAGTAAACTCCAAAAAAAAAGAAGAAATTAATGGATGAACCTTTGGGTGTCAACTGCAAAACACTAATATTTGCAGATTTTAAAAAATTATACATACAAATTATAAACACACTTAAATCAAGTAAATCAAATTGGCTTAAACAAATGAAAACACCATAAACAGTGTTCCTAAACATCAAAGAGCAAAAATACATACAATATAAGTAAAAATGAAATGGATAGTAAATTACTTGTCCCCGCCATTGCCTACTCTTACTAATTACCATGGTGCACAACAGTTGACATCAGATGTGAGTGCAAGTCACAGAACACAGGTTTGAACACAGAACTTTTCCATGACATTTTACACTGTAAAAGATAAAAGAAAAAATGTTCTCTGCAGTGACTTTTGCCACTTTGGCAATGACACGGCATTTAAAAGACAGACCGATCGCCAGTTTTAATTAAGAAGCCATATAAACACAGTGAGAGTTTAGTATCAGCAAACAGATGCACAGATTTTAATAATTAAATAATAATTCCAAAAATAATGAAGTAATACCACCAGTGGAAAGTAAGCAACACAAATAGGATTATTAAATTAAAGACTGGATTAAATCTGTAAGTGTTGGCAACACCTGTCTTTGTGACACCTGTCTGATCAGCCTTAATCATTGTATAAAATCACTTGGAGTAAAACAGGCACCCATTTATTCCTAAATGACATCACAAACTATTTGCTTCAGGCAATTAAAACTCTGGTTTGGCTACAGAGCCTTCTTCACCTATAGATAGTGACTAACAAAATCTAAAGGAACAGTATTTGGGGGGTGGGGGGGGGGGGTTTGGTGAAATCTGATGAATACATGGTTTGTATCTGCTGCAAATCCTCCACACAGTGTGGTTTGTCAACATTTGCAAAGATGAACTTCTTTGTATGTCCTCAGTGGCTTTGACAGTTATCCTGAAATTATCAAATGTTCTCCAGCTGGCTGCTAGTTAGACATACAAGAGTTTTGCCTAATTTATGAACCTTTATGTGGAAAGGGTTTTCTTCTAGGTTTGAAAATCTAGTGCTGACTTGTAGTAACGTGTGTGTTGGCAGGATTTCAGAGAGGAAGAAATACAGTGCATTTCTTTGGGCACTGCTGGACATAAGAATCAGCATCTATGGCAATCACTATCCTTTTAGTACGGTGAGACGAGCTGACTAACAATAATAGAACAGATTGTGAATTCCTGCTTTCATTTTGGCATCAATATACTGTAAGTACAATCACCATCTTTCTCTTTTTCCATTTAATTGTCTGTACTTTACTGTTTGACCATCTTCCAACATTTCACTGTACATCTTCACTCTGTGAAGCTGCCATTTAGCAGATATACAGTATAAAAAAACGCTAAATATTTACCTAAAGCTAGCACTTTAAACAATTTCATGGGTTTTGTAGCAGCTAAGATAAATATTGAGAACAATGCGGGAGTTCTTATAATCCTCTTATTTGTCTATGTGCATGTGTCTACATGAAACAATGGCGTCTGCTTTGACACCTTAATTAGCTTGCATGCAGGATGACGGTTTGCTTTAATGAGAAAGAAAAGCTGGCAGCACACTTTTCATGCTCATAGATGAGAGGATGTTGTTGACAGGCAACAAATGAGTGAGATATCCTCCTGGTGAGCGTTTCTGTTTCCTCAAGCGCCCCAAGAGTATGAAGTAGCCTCAGATGTCAAAACAGATGTAAGATTCATTTTAAAATGGTCTTAACAGGCCAGTTGAATGGTAACATGACATTTGTGCCTATGTTAAATGTCCAGTAAAATACAGTAGCATGTCATAGGTGAAACAGTCAAACTCTCAAATGCTTTTCATGGTGAGTTTATCTGACATTTCCATATATATAAATGTTTCTGCCTTGAAATTCCACAGGAAATTTCAAGAAAATCCCTCTGAATTGTGTTGTACATGCTGTGCTTGAAGGTTTATAGCGGTTTGTAACTTAAGGCCCATTTCGGAGAACCACCTTCCCAAGTGAGTGACAAAAAAATTAGAACATGACCAATAAATATTGGGCTGTGAGTGGAACACATTGTGCTTTCGGCTAACTTCCATCATGAATCCAAATTTATTGTTGTCAGGGTCATATTGCCTCACCACACACTTCAGAGCTTTTTACTGGTGGGTTGTCTCCCACATCACTTTTTTGTTGCAAAACCACTGTATCCGAGCTAACGTTAGCTAGCTGTGGCAGACATTAGCTAGTAGTGGCAGAACACATCTGGCGATTTTCAAATGTAACTGGGCATTGAAATGGTGCATTTTAATTTGACATTTTTATTTAATGCGAATTCTTGAGCACCTTTAGATATAAAAAAACTATCTTTGTAAATTACAAAATAATAATAACACCTATTAACCACTTGGCAGTTCCACTGCCTCCAAGGCCCACTAGATGATGCTCTGATGAACTCTGATGAACTCACACCAGTGGGCCCCGGCCCTGTGGTTGAGGATAGCTGGTTTATAGTGAGTTTCACATTCAGCCTAGTGTCTACACCAGTTAAACCCCCTGTGATCAGTTCGTAACATGTGATTAAATTGGAATGTATGCATATTTTAAAATTGACTGGCTCATTTTGGTTGTACGAGGGTCAGTGCATTTTTTCCACCCTGAACTGCTTACCAGGAGGCAAACGTTCACCATGGAAAACTGACTTTGTCTTTATCGATTCTATAGAGATCCATAACAGGAAACATATATTTAGGCTTTAGATGAGAAATGGTGTCTGAACAAATGTGAAAATGAACTGTGCCTCATGTGAGGCTCGGCTTTGCTCATTAAACTTCAGCAGTTGTAAGCTTTTGTAACATTTTGCTGATGCAGAGTAGTTTTACCACCATCGAGCTAATAAAAGTTTGATCAGGCTATTCGAGAGGAAGAGTAAACAATTTTTGTTACAAAGCCTCTCCAAGGAAGACAGAATTGACACATGGTTTTACATTTTACTGGCAGACGCGACAGCACCACATTCATCTTTCTTGGCGACAGACGTAATTCAAAGACCTTCTGATGTTCTAAGATGGAGGAGAAAGATTTCCTTGTAGCCTTATTCTGTCACAACAAGAGCCGAGAAAGCTGCGCTATAAAAGCAAACTAAGCATATTTGACATGACTTACAACCAGCAAGAATAAAGAGTGTAAAGGGAGGTCTTCATGAATGATTGAAGTATGTAAGGCTGCCCCCTCCTTATAATAAAGTAAAGAGGAATCTCAAACACACACATACTGTATGATAAAGCTTGGGAATTGCCCTTTTGCAGAGATTGTTGTTATTGCTGCATTGAACTGGTGACTGAACCCTGCCTCTTATGTTCTTATCTTTGTCTCCCTCTCTATCTCTATCTGTGTTGGTCCGCTCATGGCCATCCAGTTGCTGCCCCTCAGTCAGAATATTGAGTGAAAGTGGAGAGTGAGAATAGAGAGCTGGGTTAAAGCAGAGTTTCTCATACACAGATCAATACAGGATCAATGTGTACAGGTTGTGGTGATTACAAAGGAGCAAGTACTGCTACCATACTGTTCTCCTCTCTTAGCCTTAATTAGTGTTTCAGAGAATACAGCTGAAAACTGAATTTGAATGTATTTTGTTAAGTATTAGTGTAATGTAAATCAATAAATACACAATGGGAAATGGGCAATTAGTCTCTTTTTAATGCAAGTCATATTCATTGGATGCAAATGTGAAATGCCTTACATCTCATCTGCTGGAAATAATGAAGGATGAAATAAAGATTATGCTGTGAAATCCCATTTTTACACTAACATAACAGTGGCATCTTAAAAATGCTAAGTCTACAATTGTAGAGCATGCCAATCAAATTAGATTAGTGCACCTAGCAGATTGTGAACATAACAATCAATCAGTACGAGCACCTTATGTACAGGTTAGTGCCAGTGTGTTTGAGATGACTGACAAGGTGATAATAACAGTACAAATATAAACAATGAAACAATTTGAGACTAATGCACACTAGAGATAAAGATGAACATTTTGTGATAAAACCAATTAAATAGAAAAACAACAAATAAATAGTTAAGATGGAGTAAAACATTTAAAACAGGCAGGCAATTAACTTAAGTCATTGTCCATATATGGAGGACATGCAACCTAAACAACTGACAATGACAAGCCAAACAAGCAAACAGGAACAGGCTCTTTATTGATGAATGATGTCAATATGTTCTCTGCGTACATTAGCAACACTGGTTGAAACTACCAATACGTCAGGTTTGCTTTGTTGATTGATTTACAGTCTAGAAAATGTGTAGGTTCAACACAGGTCCTTGGCACACACACGTACTGTACACTCAGTTACCCATTCACGCAATTAAATCCAGCCTCTGTTTAGTGTTTGACAGCCAGCATTTCTCATACATTTCATTTGGGACAAGCAGGCAGATGACTGGCCTATAAACAGTAGCAAGATCAAAGAGGCTTTTATGTACCAGCTATTTTCAGGTTGTTATCAGAGATGAAATCAAGTATTTGTTCAGGAACAAGCTAGGATGTAATGCAAAGGCTGAAATGATATTTATTTGATTTGTTATCCAGCCTCCTGCCCTTCATGTCAAGTTGACAAAAATTACAACCTCTGCCTCCAACCTTTATTCTCTGGCAGGCCCTGCTTTCACCTGTTTCCATCCACACTTAGAAAATCACACCCTCCTGCCAGCCAATTTAAATTTATTGTGCTTGAAGGACTCTAATCAGGTATAGATGTACTGTCATAACCAGTCTATTGTCAGAACAAAGTGATTGTGGTGTGCTCTGTCAGGTTCACAGAATGGCTCCTCCGCTGTTGGATTTAACCCTTGTCACACCAGCAAGTTGCATCAAGTCTCAGGCAGCGAATAAAATCAATGACATGATAGATGTGAACATTTGCGAAAGATGCGCTGTGCATTGCACTGTGGTCAAAAATGTTTTGCTATAGGCTGAGTGCAAGTGACAGCAGGCACAGGGGCTGATGGGAAAATTAATATAGCTTGTCTGCACCTCAGTTAAACTTAATTTACTGCAGTAGACCCGACAGCTAAAAGTAGATACCACATTGCACGCCCGAGAGATTATGCATGTAACGGCAATACATCACACCACACTGAAGCTGGTTAATTAGAGCTTATTCATAAATTAGAGGTGGTTATTACCATGACACAATGGGATTACTGTTATCTTATTCTGAGCAGTGTCACAAATACAATAAAATACCATTTACTGTCCTTGGAGAAATTGAGGTAGTGAAATGTTTCCTCTTCTGCGTGCACATTTAGTTGAGCGCATTCAGGGTCTCATAAGAAGCTAGAGGTCTTAAGAGTGTGTGCACCCTTATCTCCCACCACATCCAGTAATGTCACACCATCCCTATTGGTAACTTCCAACACTGTTTTAAAACTGAAGTCTTTTTTTTTATTTTTTATTATCAAAACAAGCCTGGGTGGTTTATTAAAGCGAGTCCTGTGGTGAAAATGAATACACGATCTTACTGTGCCACCCTGCCACTTCAACAAATGTTTAAAAAGGCAGTCCTCTTCTAAATCTTTAAAGAACATTGCTGCTTGAAGTATGAACAGGATGTGATGCCACAGGTTCAAATTTCCATTTATCTTGCATGCAAAAGCTCTTAATTCTAATACATTATAAATTGCCTCTTGATTCCTCACACAGCGTAACATTTTATTTTTCTTATCTTTATTCTTCATGTTGCCGTTTTCCTTGCTAATACAATTATACACCCATTACTTCATTCTGAATTGCATGCATAGTACTAGCACTTTTATTGTCTCCGTGTCTTATTGTGTTTTAGGTTTTTGTGTTTTTATGCTGCCTTGTTGGAAAAAGAATTTCCTCTGAATGGGCAATAAAGATCTGAACTGAACTGAACTGAACTCGACTGAACGACTCAAGTGGGCTGTTAATTTGTTTTTTTTCCACATAATGAAAGCATTAGAGAAGGAAAGTATGGCTAGCAGAACACTTCTGTAAATTATCAGGCATGTTTGCAGTCCTGAGGCTCCTCTCTTCTGACCAGATTATAAAAACAGGTGTCCGGCCATCATGATTATGCGTGACATTACAGTGGAGGTATGAGCTCATGCTTTGCCCTGATAATCAATGGATCCATGTCAATCTCTCAGTCTACACTGGCTAAGATGACAGAGTGAGCAATCATGGGGGAATTCTCCTCAAGATGGCAACAGACAGCCTCCTCTCTTCAGTTGCATATCAATGGAGTCATCAGTGAACACTCAGTGCATGGAGAGAGTGCTAATGAGATGGGACAAGCTACACTTGAGGCAGGCTGCTGATTGGCATCAATCTCCTTATATCCAGGGGCTTTATTTTCTTATTATTACAGAGAGCCACTAGACAAGCGAATCAATAAGCAGCTTCCGCTGGGCTCAGTTACGAAGCCATCAGATTACTCTACACAACTCATTTTAGGGTCCTCAGTGGAGGTTTCATTCAAAGACCTAACGTGAAAATTTCTCAGTAGTGACATTTGCTGCAAATCCAGCAGTATGTGCGGATTCTACACCTATTTGCATAAAGGGATAAGCAAAGGCTACAGGAAATAATGGCATGACACTTATAAATGATTCCATTAGCTAACTTCATGGCTTGATAATTTAATTTTGTTTGTGGGTGTGACAGGTGCATGAAAGTGAGGGACAAAAAAGGTAGCTGGAAGAAAATTAAGAAAATGAAATTAAGGGAGCTGTTGCTGGAAGAATAAGTATTTCACAAAATAAAACAACAAGCCGTCACAGTTTCATTCCTCACACAGTCATTTCCAGTCTAAAACAAGAAAATTGCATCCACCACTGTGCAGAGCTTCTAATTTGAGAGCATCGAATTATCCTTTTACTGTCTGTCTGGTTTTTGAGTCGTGAGGATAACATCATATTCAGGTGAGACACAGTCTTATCCTCCATCTGCCCTTTGACTTCATTGAGCGGAACCATAACTTTTCCCTTCCATTTATTACGGCCTGTCTGTGTTCCGGTTCATTGTCCTTCAGACAGACTTTAAACAAACTGTACCTTAATGGTGCTCGGAAGCTCATAAGACCTGACCTTTATGCAGGAGCAGAACAAAAGCAGAGCTATCCAGCACCACTATCTGCATGAAATCCACTGTAAAGCACTGAAGCTGCAGGGGAGTAAACAGGCTAAACCAAACTGAACTCTGGTGACAGGTTGAATAATATTCTATAATCGATCATTTTGTGAACTGAATCAATCTGCATTTGCCAGTCTTCTTCCCTGAATCTTTGATTTTTATCTTTTATTCTCTTTTTTTTTCTAGCAGAGAACTAAAGAATGAATGAGTGCATGTCTTGTTGTACAAATGAATGGTATTAAAATTACATCATTTTCTGTGATCAGGGCGGAATCTGTCTCCTATAGAAGTCAGATTCTTGTTGTATTTCAATTTACCAACGTGCTGCATCCTAGAAAATACTGGTAGAAATGCCTCTTCCCACACTTCATTTCCTCCCATTAGAGTAATTTATCTTTTCATTTTCTTCTCATTTACTCCATGGTGGAGTCAATTACGAATAGAGCTGCGGGTGAAACAAAACCTGCAACTTTTTTAATCTTTCCTATATTGTACTGTATTGTGCTATTTTTTTCACAGTAGTTGTGAAGTTCTGGATTAACAAAACACACATTTGGTTACTACAATTTAGCTCTCTTTTGACAGTGTCCTGTATTACTTATTATTATCAGATCGCAGGTGTATACTTTCAAGCATTGCAATAATATAGGACAGAAAAATGTCATATACACAAGTACAGTCATGCTTTACTTCCTCCGGGGGTGCAGGTTGTACATCTGGCTCTCCTACTGATGGCACAGACAGGCCCGCCCACAGAAACGGCTGGGCCCCTGAAAAGGTCCAGTGAATGGCCCCTCCCCAAATCTACTTTATTCATTTCAAGATGCGAGAGTGCTCTCTCTTCTGCATGAACACATGCAGAACGTCTTCATTTATTGTGAAACAGGCTATTTTTTAAACAACAATAAGCAAAAAGTTGATTTCTTTCTCAATAAATAATGGTAAATATTTCGGCCCGCAATAAAATTTGCGGGCCGAATGCCCCTTATGGGTGGCCCTGGGCACAGACATTAGTGATGAATTTTAAAGCTCCACCTCTCCTCTTCAAATGATTTTCTAGCCCCATAACAATTCCATCAGCTCTGGAAAAATACTGCTAAAGGACCACACTGGCTAATTTCAACCGTATCTGTGTACAAGACTGACATACTGTATATGTATGCCACTAAACTTGTGAATACTGTGTATTTCATAGGGAGGCTCATGTTATAACACAGTCACAGGCCATACTCAGAAGCGAGAAAGACTAATTTAAGCTTCCAAAACTCCCTGGTTTCCCTTATCAGACAGCAGGTTTTGAAAACTTTTAGATTGCTCTTGTGTCCATGCTAATAAAGCTAATTTGAAAGAAAGTTTGAGAACTGTTTAAGCGTACATGGCCGCATTTGGCAAGGCCATAGAGATTAGTTTAAAGGTCTGTCAAGAAGAAAAGAATTGGAATACAAAGAGACCTGTATTTTCAAATCATTACGTCAAGGTGTTATCTGTATTCTTTATGGTGAACAAATCCAGCATCAGGCCATCAAATTGTTTCACTTGCATGACTATGCAAACTGATGTCTTCTCCTGCACCTTCCTTTGAAATAAGCCTCCAGGCATTCACAGTGAAAGTGAAACTGTCTCTGTGTCCATTTTAATACAGACTTAAGATTCAGTACAGTTTACCTCGTGCCTTACAACTGTCACCTGACCAGGTGTTCCATTTGTCAGCCTTTGCAGTGTGACATACAGAGCCAATCCTGTGATCTGTGCAAGCTGGTGCGCCCACACACATATTGTACACACACACAGCTGGATAGTACACAGACACATGCACTACATCCTATCCTATAACACAACTCTGTTTCCTTATGTAACAAACACACAGCCACACTCGCTTTAGATGATGTAATGAATTTTACCGCGTTCTTTTTCTGAGCATATTCTTTATTCTTTAAGTGGACAAAGTAAGTCATTAAATTAGTCATGCTGAGTCACATTTCAGGATGACTTTAAAGACGGGGCTTTATGCTACCTTTCTCTGATATCTTAACGTGTGGTCTTAGTTTTTTGATCTCTTGCTTCAGGCCAGTGCTGCCTATTTCCACATGCTGCCACAAGGAGCTTGGGAGATAATGAAATTATGACATAATTACTATATTCCATCAATGGTTTCTGATATGGCTATCAGACGCAGGGCAAATGTGGTTTGCAGGGAATAAGTTGTTAATTTCTTTGACACACTAATGCTTTTCTCTATAAGTTTAAACAGTTTTTCTTCACTTTTTCCATGTACTAAAATATGGATGTGAATGCCCATGATAAGAGGGGAAAGGGGAGCTTACTGTAAAAGCGCTGGAGAGCAGAAGAAATGTTATTCAAGTGTTGACCTTGACCCTGATGTATTTACAGGATCGGTTCGAAGGAAGAGGCAGGCAAGACAAAAATCACTTTGGCACTTATGAGAGCACATGTTGTGCTGCTGAAGTAAGCAAGCAAAACAGAGTAATGGTCAAAGGGATTAGAAAAGAGGTTTAAAAGTCAGAAGGAGCAGAGGGGCGATGTGTTAGAAATTAAATGTTTTTGACTCTTGATGGTTGCCACAAGTGTAGTTATAAAGACGCACCATTATGTTACTCTTTCTTGAGGGGTATGTTATCTTTTCTCTAAACACCTACTGGAAAAATTTTATCTATGAGGACTACTGGCTTATTTCTTACTTAAGAGCTTTTGCAAATTTTTTTTTCTATTTTTTTCAGCTGTAACCAGTTGGAAACCTGTAGAAAACAGAGGTCTGTTTATGGCACCTGATCCATGCAGCGTATTAAGCAGAGTTAAAAGAGTACAGTGGAACACCTGTCATGAACCACTGTGGTGGTGTTAGCTTCAGACTTTCAGACTGATGTAGTCGCGGTGGCATTTCACCTATCAATCCTGTTTTAACAATGACAAACCTTTTCAAACGTTTGGAAGTATAATCGATTACAGCACAACTCTTGTCTTCTTTTAACTGCATCAAACCGCAGCAATTTCACAGGAACATTTTTCAAAGGAATCTGGACACAGGAAACGGAATATGAAACACAAATGTTAATAAGCTAAATCCTGGAGGGTAGTAATGGGAGAGCGAGAAAAAGAGAGGGAAGGATGTCTCGGAGCAGTGGCATTTTAATATGCTGGCTGCATGTAATGTTGAAATTAGTTTTATGCGTTTTGGCAGGGGAGTGCCAGAGAGCAAAGCCAGGTGAGGGCCTGTGAGTACACAAGTCTGGAAACATAAATGCTGTAAACCAAAACACGAGCTGCCTATCGGGAGGTGAGGGGAGAACAATATTAACACTGACAGTGATGGATGATGCTGCTTCCTGTAGA
This sequence comes from Hollardia meadi, assembly GCA_037974645.1. Taxonomy (NCBI): domain Eukaryota; kingdom Metazoa; phylum Chordata; class Actinopteri; order Tetraodontiformes; family Triacanthodidae; genus Hollardia; species Hollardia meadi. The sequence continues at coordinate 8,535,298 of JBBPCS010000226.1, forward strand.
GGTCTGATAGATACAGCACACTTTAGAGTGGAGAAGCACCTTGCTCTAGGCTAAAAGGTGTATTCCATGTGTCTTTCACTTCACCTGCATTCATAAGGGAAAAGGTGTAGCTACAGTACAAGTGTGCTTTTTTGCATAAAGATAGATGGCTTTATTTTGTGCTGTTTTTTTCTTAGGCTAGACTGTTACAGTAATATAAAGGGCATTCGTACTGTACAGTTGTATGTACATGTTTACTTATGTTCAATATTACAAATTTATGAAACCATCGCTGTTTAGGCCTGTGACATCAGCCTCATTGCCAATAAACATTGCTTTCATGTCTGGTATGTATTGGCTGTTGTTTACCAACACCTCCACCGTCTCCTGCATGGTTTTAAAATAAAAAAGTTTTCAAAAGCAAACATGCTTTCTTTATTTTTTGTCATAATTATTGTTTATATGGGTACATGGGTGGTGCAGTGATAAGCACTGTCACCTAATAGCCAGACGGTTCTTGCCAGCAGTCATCGGGCTCCCTTTTGATGTACCGGCTTCCAGTCCAAAGACATGACTCTAAATTGCCTGGAGGTGTGAATGTGAGCGTGAATGGTTGTTTGTGTATATATGTCACCCCTGTGATGAACTGGCAATTTGTCCTGGGTGTACCTTTGCCTCTCACCTAATGTCAGCTGGGATAGGCTCCAACCCTTTATTAAGTCCTTTATTTGTGAAAAGTATGCCACTTGATTGTGTGTATGAATGGTGATCACAAGTATAAGCTTTCCTTGGTTATCAATAATGTCACCACGATCAGTTCACTGGCCTCTCAGAAGTAGAGGAACAGGTAAAAGGGTGATCAAGAGCACTCCACTCCAAAAACAGCATTTCATATTATCTTCTGCTGCTACCCTATGGAGCTCAAATTGACGTTTCTCTTCGCCACCACAGTTCTATTCGATAAATCAAGCAGCCACTTGTGGTATTTTGGCTTTAGAGTGATTCCCTTCCAGTTCTCCACACACAGAGCTCAACTGTGTTTTTAGAGCAGGGGGAAATGGTTAAAGGGAGATAAGGTGTTGGGGGATAAAATCAAACATGAAATTGTGATTGATGATAAGAAGAGATATGATGACTCTGCTGAGCTGTGAGGCAGATTGAAAAAGCACACAGTAGCAGAAGTCATGCTGTGATGTTTTTCTTTTTTGGGTTTTAGCATTTTCGTCATGTTTTTTGTCGCTAAATGGATTATACACACATCTCTGTGTGGTTGTGGTGGTTGTAGCATTCTTTACTGCATTTGTGAGCTATGAAATCCATATTTTCATGCTGTCACTGTGGTATAGCTTAGTAATTCTGCATCCTATGTGGCACAGTAATTATTTTGTACATACACAATTACTGCATCAAAGACAGGTAAAATACAAAAAACATGTATAAAACTGTACTTGGAATGGATATTGCTTCTTCTGTGAAGCCATTTGAAGAATTTAAATAGGCTATCCAGCAAAACAAGTCTGCAATCACACAACAGGTACAGGTCACTGTGGTACAACTTAAGTAACAAAAAACACTAAAATAGTTATTGATAATATTGACTTATAATATTCTTGTTATTCCTGTTTAATAAAGCGATCATCCAATTTGCAGTAAGAGGGCATTTTACCTCAGAATAGCACTTCCAGTAGCTGCTTTAAATAACTGCAAATCTCAGCCTCTTGTAGCGTATTGCTTTAATAAACTACGGCTGGTAGAGCCGTGTACTCACTCATGATTGAGAGACTGCAAATATTCTGCTGCGATATTATTTAAACTTCTCACTGCAGACAAGAAGGGAGCTGCCTCATGGTGGAGCAGCAGGTTATTATGTGCTACATTACCATACCAGGTAATTGAAGAACATCAATAGAACCAATAAAGTTGAAGCATGGCAGATGGCAAAAACAAGATCCCAGTTGATGAAATAGTCTCATGGCAGGCAGCTGTTATTCTTTGGACACAGACTTTGTGTTGCTGATTCCACATGTACAAAACCCCAAAACACCCATCACTGCACCAAAGCTGAAATGTTTTCTATTGGTTCCTGTGTAATGGAGAGAAACATCGCAGCTTATAAACTTTCTGTTTTATTTATTTATTTATTTGTTGGTTTTTTTTGCTGTGACTTAGACCTTCACCAAAATTGGATTTCAAGCCTGGCTACCCTAAGAGGATCTACAAACACATGTGGTGCAAAAGCAAATCTGTGTGAAAGAGCAGCCATTAAAAAAATAAATAAAAATAAAATAGTGAAAATTAAAGTGGGTTAGCCTGAGTGGATCTAAGGGGCTGGACATTTTAGTGCCAAGTCATTCATCCCTGTCATATCACTGTTAATATACATTTTTAATGGTTTGTCTGTGTCAGCCCAGCAGAGATCTTCATCAGAAGGTGTTTCACTCTCAACCCCGCTTGACGAAGCTAAACTGGTGAGTAGGTGGCATTAATCCAGTTCTATTAATTATAGATCTCTGCAAACAACAAGACAGCTGATGTGCAGCTGATGAATGACTAAATCAAAAACAATAATGTATTGAGAGTCAACACTGGAGTGAGAATTCATCGCTTCATAAAGCATCTGAAACGCTCTGTACTCTGCACTGTAGCACTTAGAGGGATCCGATAATCCAATAAGCATGATAAGCATGTTCACTTCGCACATGACTCAATATGTCTCGCCTCTCTCTATGATGGCAGGCTTTTGCCCCACCTTCATCTGTGGCCATTTGAAACAGGAAATACTAAACACTAAAATACAAATTCATTGACATATTTGGACGACACTTCGTAACAGGTTGATGCATACTGAAGTCTTTGCTGTTTTGCACGTTTTCCATCCTGTGAGCAATATTACATAACCGATCAAAATACAGGTTGAGAAAGCTTTTCCACTACATTTCTATGTCATTTAGAGTATATATAGTACATATTAATCCGTAAAGCCACTGAAAATCTGGTTTAAAAATTCATAGCATTACTCTACAACGCACTGTCCACTTCATACCAGTGAGAAAAAAACAAACAAAAAAAGAATAAATTAACTCATATGAAATTGTTCTAAAATAACTGCACACATAGTTTTAAAAAAAACAAACTGTGTGTGCGTGTATAATAAGACCACATCACTCATGAGTGGGTCTCATTTTCTCAGACAGGTTCTTGCTATGCACACAGTAAGTTAATAAGTTTGCAGGACCTTTTAGCTTTTAGCCCTGGTTTATTTGCATGTACCAACCACATCTTGAACTGTGATTTAAAAAACCTCTTAAAGATCCAACAGCCTCGCCCGTGGGCCCTTGAAGTTTTACTAAACTACATCATGTACTAGTGTTAAGTTAAGTGTTATCTTTCAAAAGGGACCAAAACCATGCCTGTACTCCAAATGGTTCAAGAGCAGCTTTTAATTTACTTTGGGTATGCCCTGGATAGGCTAATTTTACAGGAATGGGAAGGGGTTAGCGGCGACTTGCGAATGGCTGAATCCAAATGCCCAGACTCACAGACTTTGCGGGGGCATCACAGGCATTCATGGGAGATCGGCAAGTGCTGGGGGTTGTATATATATATATTTACACTATATACTATATTATATATATATATATATATATACACAGTATATATATATATATATATATATACACAGTATATATATATATACACAGTATATATATATATATATATATATATATATACACAGTATTATACACAGTATATACATTTATTTTCAAATTTTTCCCCTTTTTTCGTCATGTTAGGACTTTTTTGTCATTTACTTGGGGAAATTTGTTGACAAGCAGAAATGGGCTTTAAGTTACAAACAGATGAGAACCGCTGGGCTATCATACACAAAACCAAGGAAGACAAAGTCAGGTGTAACAATCATCTGTAATAAGGATTGTATGTCTACGCTTACTAAATTTAACATTTTTATATGTCCGCTGGATATAGTTTTCATTTTTCCTCTTTAGTATGAATATTGAATAACAAGTCAACAAATTTGTCCCAACAGGTTTAGAAATATGCGATTCTCCTCTGTAAAAAATCATTGTTAGTATGAATTCCGCAGCCTACTCTCAATGTGGCGTCAGACGTCCTAAATAAACCGCATCATCATCATAATAACAACAAATGACAAGCACGAGGTTTTTATTCTGGACCTGTCCGCTTACTGTACCTCAGAACTGGCCTCTGGGATTGTAGTTCCAGCGAGATAGATGGCTGTAAGTACATGGAGAGTAGGACTTCAACCTCCAGAAAGCAACGCGCGCGGAGGGCTATTGTTGTAGCCTCTCTTCACGTTCGCCAGCGTTCACTGGCGTTTGTCCAGAAGCGCTAATCTGACAATCAACTGGATACAGCAGTAGATGTTCTCTATGAGTTTACAGATTTCTACTTTTTATTCAGGTCATCCTCGCAGCACCGTGTCGACACTCGCCAACGTGCGCTGCTCCCAATGTTTACTCCTCCGGCATGTCTCCTCCAGCCAGGGGAAATTAATGTTTTGGTTTATCGGGGATAATTTTATGACAAGTATAGGCTATTCAAGCACCACCATGTTTGCACGGCATATATTCAAATCCCTGCACGGATAATGCACTAGCTAACCGCGGTGAGAACAGCTGGGCAGCTTCCTCTCTCGTGCGACGAGCTCTCTGTCGACAATTGCAGATCGTCTCCGGCTCCATGATGGCGATGTTTCGGAGCTTTGTCTCGGCGAGCACCCAGCCCCGCCAGCAGCAGCAGCCCAGTAGCGGCCCGGGCTCGCTGGCAGCCCCGGCCGAGGGCATCGAGAGCCAGTTCTCTTGTCCCATCTGCCTGGAGGTCTACCATAAACCCGTCAGCATCGCCAGCTGCGCTCACACGTAAAGTAGCTGCTCCTTGTTCGGTTGTGTGTTATTGTGTACGGACATGCAGAAAGTTAGCTTCAGCAGACAGCTTCGTTTTTTAATAGAATGCCTTTTATATGTTTGTAACAGCTCAATTAGTTAATTTAGCTGATATTTGTTTGTTTTTCTTTAGCATACTTACTTAGCATTTACAACATCTGTCAGCTGATATTTTCATGTTAATCCATCACCTCATTTTTACTACAGGAGAGTCTTTAATGGGGTTATTTGTCATAACTCTTCTAATAATTAATTCGAAGCTTACAGTTGAAAATAAAATAAAATACAATTATTTGATATGCAAATTTACGGAAGAGGATTAGGGCCACGTGAAAAATTTATTTGAGTTCTGACTTTTTTTCCTCAGAATTCTGACTTTAAACTTCAGAGTAAATGAATATTGGTTGGTACAACCCCAATTACAAAAGTTAGGACATCATGTAAAATGTCAATAACAACAGAATGCAATAATTTGCAAACCCTTTTTTTTTTAACCTAAATGTAATTGAATACAATACAAAGACAAGATATTTAATGTCCAACCTGATAAACTCTATTGTTTTTTATAAATATATGCTCATTCTAAATTTGAAGCCTGCAACATGTGTCAAAACAAGACTAGGTGAAACCTAGTATTTGGCTGGACCGCCATTATACTTAACAGTAATGTTGTCAGGACACCAAAATTTTGACTTTGATACCAATACCCAGTTT
>JBBPCS010000226.1:8541015-8556847 GCA_037974645.1 Hollardia meadi
TATATATACTGTGTCTTATTTCCATGTGAGTGATCAGATGCCTCCTGGTCTGAAGTGAACTGAAAGAACTCTCAGATGAGCATTAATTGGTAGGTGAGCAGTAACAAATAACCAGCTGACAATGTTCCAACATGAGGGCAACTCTTTCTCTCATTTGCCTCTTTCATGTCTCTTCTGAATGGTGCTCTTTGAACCATGTTGAGAATCTATCATCGCTCCTCCAGGTCTTTAAAGACAGCAGGTGGTCACACACCCACGCCAGCACTAACCCTTGTGCTGTTGCACATAAGAGACATACATCAAAGCTGATACTCACATCTGTGGCTGTTTGTTCATTCCATATACCTATGCTGCAAGACGGCAGATGAACAGCTCTTGATTTTAACATGCTGGAAACATTAGTTCTCTTAAGCGTAAACACACACAAGTCCCACTTTCAACTGCCTGCACCGTGATCATCCATGTTGTGTTATCGTTATGCTGCAAAATCAATTTGTCTGCTGCAAAACCACATTGTAGTGAGTTATGATAGCTCATACAGGTTCAGGTTTGATGTGGTTCCTTTTGACATAATGAATCTGTCGAACACGACCATCAAGATCTTTTTGTGGCTGTTTGTGATGTTAGATGTTCTAATGTTTCACCTGTTCTATTATTGCCTGCTTGCTTCTGCTGCTTAACGTTACGCTGCGGTGTGACCATGGTGAATTGTACCCACGGGTCATCAACAGTGATTCCTAAAAAGCTCAATGAACTCACCAGGTTTGATCAATTTGACTAAAGACACAATATGAAACACATTTCAAACCTTATTTTTCATGCAGGAGTTCATATAGGAGGTTTTAACAGAAAAAGTTCAGACAGTATAGCACAAACTAAAAATCTTGATATGGCTTCATGTCCATAAATAAAAAATGAAACACCTTATCAGCACTGATCAGTATCCTCAGGCAGGTTTCACAAACATGACCCAAAAACTTCTCTCTTATCTGTTTTTCGAAGTGATGTGGACTGACAGCAGCAGTATCATATAAAGCAGTGTGAATAATTCAATGTACTTTTTGAAAGGACAAAAGACTTGGGGAGAGTGACAACTTGTCAGCGGGAGATAAACTGGGAAAATGAATAAGAGATGAAGGAAATAAAAGTGTGGGTAACCCATTGCCATCCACTTTTCTGCAGCGTCCTTTTATAAGTGTTTATCGCCTTACCCTTCTTCTTTTTTTCCTTTTTTTTTTTGCTTAAAAAGAAACTTTTTTTAAAAATTCTTCCAGTGATGTATGTCAGAACACATAGAAGATAGAAGCTGAAGCCAAGGGCAGGGATTTCTAGTTCAAAAGGGGTTGTGGGGAGAGAGGTGAAGAGATGTTTAATGGTGACTAACATTGGCTTCTAATGCCTTTGGCCACTATGTGACTCACTTTAGCTCCCATCAAAGGGAACTCTGACCAAGTGTGTCCAACGCGGCAGCCATGCGCTGGGCTGAGGGGGAGTTACACGGACAAGACGGGAGGGAAAGGGTACAGAGCGTAACTAAGGGAGCGGCCAGGAGGCAGGTTCTGCTATGATTTGACAGTTTATGGTCAGTGCATTTATCACAAATGTCATCCTTCATCATTGCTGAGTTGTACCGCACAACCCACATATATGAGATATATAGTAAAGGTCTGGATAAAGGCGTCAGTGAAACGGAAAGTGCTGGATATGGAGTGAGTATTTGATGACATTTTGTTGTAGACAGAGTAACAAAGTGCAGTTCAAAAGCAACATGATTGCCAGTGATGAAAACTAGCAATTGGGTGACCATCTACAGGAGTACTATGATAATATCATCTGCATTTCTTAGTGTCGCGAAAATATTTCTGTGCACTCCATGTAGTCAAAATATCTCATATTCAAATCCTGGTTCAATAAGTGTTTTTCAAGCCAGCCATCTTTTCTCAGTAAATGCATATTCACTGACCGCATGTTTCCAACCATATGTTACTCCCTTGGCCTTAGGATTCAAAAGGGCAAACAAAAATCATTATTTTCCATATCGGACTTAGATCTTTTATTAATACAGAAACATATTCAGTTAGATGAGAATTAGCCTTGCTTCTAAATTGAGCTGTAAGGGGGTTTAAAGTGCTGCCTCTGCGACTCAATAGTCGCTTTCACAGTCACGGCGCACTCGAGCCCAGTGGGCAACAACAGAGTACATGTTAACATCTGAAAGCCAAGGTTAGAAATGAAAAGTTTGATTTGAAAAGCACCAAATGTTATTGAATGATCTCTGGCCAGACATGTAGCACATTAGTTCATGAGGTACTAAAGAAGTAATGAGTCATCTTAACCGCCTGGATTATAAAAGAGCCATTATCTTGAAGATCCAATCATCTCTGCCTCTGAATTTCTGATTGAATTCTATGAAAGAAGCACTTTTGTTAATGAATACATAACAAGTTGGAACAAAACCTTTCAATTAGCAGTGATAACACTCAGTACTTTGTTTTATGCTTTTGGGGTTTTGGACAATTAGCCTGAAATTTGCTTGTGAACTTAATTTTTCATGCTGCTTCTAATTTGATCATATGTACTTAAGGTCTCCCCTGCACTCCTTCATTACCATACTTTATTTCTGTGGAATATAAATGTTGAATTCAGGGACTGTATCGCTGAGTGTGTCTGTGATATGGTAACTTATGGCCCCTTTTAAATCAATGATACCAAAATTTGTCACAAATCATTATACATTTTCCAGTGGATATTTATCAGCACTCCACACATACATACTTTCACCAGGGAGCGGGGCTGTAAATGCTTACTGTCCCATAGTAAATCTGCTAAATGTGTACATTTCCTGGTTAATCTGAGTGGAAAACGGTCACAGTAGTGCAAGGTTAAGCGGTCTGTAGCACCATGGAAAATACAACCCCGGTCTAATCCCTTAAATCTTGGCAGCTCCAGCAGCACAGGGGGAAAAACATTCCAGCAAGCATTACTGGAAACAGATACTGTGTGATACACATTGTCTCATTGTTAAATGTTTGATGAGCTCAGCCTCCTGTGAAAAGAGCTTTCCCATTTGGTCACCTGATATGTGTCACATGTTTGACAGGAATAAAGGAAATGGACAGATAACTGCAAGCGCCATTTCAATCAACATATTGCCCCTAGTCATTTAACTGTTCTGGGGATAAGGAAACCTTTTAAGTATATATATATTTTCCAATTGTTTGATTGCAAAATGTAGTGCTCAGTGTTTTATATTATTTGACATGTGACTTTGTAGTCAAGTCTTCAAAAAGGCCTGAGGTCTTGGTGGCACCAGCAGCCTGTGACTTAAATACTTAAGAGAGAGTCACTGTTTGTGGCTTGTTACAGCATCGGCTGGCATCACTACAGAAGTCATCCAGCACCCTCACACAGCTCCAGCTACCTGTCTGCTCTCTCCCGTAGGGAAGTGAGTAAGCAAGCGGTCCGACACATCAGTGTGTCAGTGCTGCGAGCGGTGCCAGCTACAAGGTTAAAAAGGACAGCAACCTTTGTTCACAGAGACGTTATGCAAATTCTGGTATTAACTGACTCTGAGAGAGTTGTTGTTTTTCATTTTGTAGCAACATATCACCATAGTGTCATGGCTTCACCTGGGAAAAATAAATTAATAAATAAAAAAGTAAAACCAAATAACCTGAGGGCATCAGACCTTGTCACCCTTGTTTAAATATTCCGGACCCTAAACACAAACACATACACACACTCCTCTGCTCCCAAGGCAATGTCTTGAGGTAGATGTTTTCAAATAAATTAAATTAATTACAAAAATTAGACGTGAGCAGGCAAATGTGCAAACCTGACTGAAAGAATAACGAATCTAAATTAAATAATGTAAAAGCAAAGGCCTGTATGTATTTAAAGAAAACTAAAAAATGGTTAAATAACCCTGAAGTCTACTAGGTTCCCATATTTAATAATCAGTATTCTTCAATCTTTAGGTCTAAACATGAAAAACATAATAAAGATCTAAAATATCTTCTCTTATGTAAATCTTTCTTGTTGTTTATTTGCTGGCACTTAATAGATTTTCTCCGGAGCTGCTCTTGGAGGATTTGCATGACAATTTGAAGATTTTCTGTGGCACTTTCCTGAGACACCCAACCAGCCACTCACTCTACAACACTGAGGCGTCTACGGTCGATGCTCTCTGCCATGCCGTATCCATCAAGCCGAGCATCAATAGTGCTGATGGCCGACTCCCTGGATCGACTTGTTTTGATGAGAGACGTGTCGCGCAGTGCCAGTGAGAAGGTTCATCCAGGGATCAGAACCTCGGATTGGGATATTTAACATACAATACATACTACAAATGTCTTCTGCTGCTTAATATTATTTTCAATTTAAGATTCTTGCTTGTTACATTCATCTGCAGCATAAACAACTGTTCAAATTTATACTTGCAGTAAAAAATAAGACTTTTGATAAATTGTTGTTTAGTGGGCTTACAGCAGTTAATTTCCTAGGAAATACTATATTATTGGGATTGTTATTTATAAAACTGGGCAGAGCATTTCTGCTCTTTTACATGCTGCTGCACAGTGGAATGGAGCAGCAGCCATGATCTGCTAACTTGCCTGTAAAGTGGTCCTCTTATCAATAGCTACATTCACAGATAAAACCATCTATCTCTCTCTGTCTGATGGCTGAGGACAGAAAGTTTAGGCCATGTTGCTGTTATAGTAAAGAGATAACCGATGAAGCGATGACCCTAACACGTAACAGAGATTGTCACGGGCAGAGTTTTATGCGCCCAGAAAAGGTCACTGAAGCCATAAACAAATCAGGTGGTGACTGAGCGGGCTAGCTTGTTGATTAAAACTCCAGAATTTTGCTCATAACTCCGTGGAGAACTTAATAAATGAGACACAGACCCATCGACCAATAGCTTGGAGACAAAGGGCAGTTCAATAAGGTAATAAAGCAGATAAGCAGCTGGCGTTTGAGGCAACAGGTGTTAAAAAAAAATAGAGCAAGAAAAAGTGCGAACAAGCCATTTCATACCATCTGAAATGTGGTCACGCACAGCTTGCGAAACAGGGCTGATTACTGTCATCAAAGATGTTTCAAAGTGCAGGCTGCTGAGCTTCACCGAGTTGGCAGCAGTGCTTTCTGACAGATTTAGATAAGAAACTGTTAGCTTTACAGTATTTTTCTATGTCTGTTATTTCTTTGACTGTTGTTGAAGACATACAGAAAACCACTCGGGATCACACCTGCAACAAACATCTTCACTTTAAGCGTGCGGCTGATGGGAATGAAACAAGTAGAGGGAGCTCATGTTCCTTATCCAGAAGTGTGTCGGGCAGCAAACAGACACAGCAGAAGAAATACTTTTATCTTCAGCCCTGCTGTGATTTTGTTTACAGAAAATACAGTGCTGTACTATAATTACAGTGGCTATAAATGTCAAGGTCTCGCTATAATTATTTGTCCAGTATTAGTTAAGTGTCTTATCAGGCGACGACACACCTTTCCCTGAGATGACCGTAATGATGATAGATTGATGAAGACCATCCATAAATCAAGGGTCTCCATCACACCAGTAAGGTGAAGCCGCATGTTTGGTTGTGAAAACTAAATATGATGAAGCAATTTTTCAGACATTGGCAACGGAATATGCACTGACTTTGCATACTGCTGATGCTGCAAAGAGCTGCACAATGGCATTTCACTACATGTTTATTAAGCAAGCCGGACTCAGACAGACTTAGTTTATCTAAACAGCATCAGCAGAAGGCCACGTGACTCAGTGGATTAGGTTAAGAAATTATCAACTAAACAAACGGATGAACTCACTAACCATTAACCTTGCAACAGCAGATTTGGGCTGCTGGTGGAATTGATGGAAGGATTGAATTTAAATGACAAATCAACTGAGTGGACTTTCTTTGTCTGAACTTTTCATGTTGAGAATTTAAATTTATCTTATCAGGTCTTTCACCTTTTTTTGTCTTGAATAGCCAAAAAGAAACAACAGAATTCCAGCATTTCATTTTTATTTTCAGATAATACTATGCCACGACATGAGCACGGCTGTGATTGGCAATATGTAGGCCCTTCTGTTCTCCCTGCTTATCATCCACTTATGTGCAAAGGAATACTGTCATTGGGCATGTAAAATGCATTGTACTTTATGAAAACTATATTGAGAGGGACAAGAGGACAAAGGGAGTTAGCAAGACAGACAGCGAGCGATGTTTGGGGGCGATGATGGCAGGAGAAACGCTAGCTAACCAGCAGAATTTTAATTACTGCAGGCAGCAGCACTTCGCGCAGACTGATCTCCTCCACAGTAGGATTTATAGGCATTACTGATGCTGACAAAGTGATTGCTCAGGGAGAGATAAAACATTTTAAAATAAAGTATGAAAAGGGATATGAATAACACTTCCTCTGCTGTTTTAATGTTTGTTTCAATAAATTGAATTGCTTATTAAGATATTGCTGTGGATTATTACATTTTGTAAAAGAATATGTGTGTTGGTGTGTGTGTTTGTAAAGGCTTAATGATTAAATTTGAAAAGAAACAGAAAGTTGCACGGCACTGATCTATAATTATTAAGCCGTTTTGTTTTTAAACTTGAATTAAAGTCCTTGACTGGAGTTTAAGCATCAAATGTGACTTTCCTCAGCCGCAGAGGTTAATGCCATTTTAAAGCAGATGTGAGTGGGGAGTAGTAATGATGAATTCTACACTAGATCTCCAACACTTGCAGTTAGGACATCCTCCTCACCCCTCCTCGCCCGTCCTCTTCCCCCTTTCCTGACATTTCTATTATTGAGAAACTGCAACTCTAGGATAGCATGCTATTGCTGCCCCACTATATCCGCTTCGACTTAATCCTCCTGGCATTTCACTAGCCTGCTCTCCCTCCTCGCACACACCAAACTATTTAATATTTAATCCATTTTGGATGGGATTACCACACTAGGTTTAGTTGAAAAAGTGGGCAGGGGACAGCCTTATCAATGGTTATGATGTGTTGCAATTTTTTCTCTTATTTCCCCTTTGGCTATGAAATGGACCATCAGTTGATTGTGCTTGTTGAGTGTGAACCGGGATTGATGAGAGGTCTGAGTCTGCAGAGAGAGTTCCTAATGAACAAATCAGATCGAGTTGGTGTCTCACGGCCTGGATCACAAAGTCACACCACATCAGACGTGCCAAAGAAGATGATCAAGGGCACTTAATTGAATTGCAGTATATACACGTAAAGCGCAGTGTGCCTCACCTCCAAACAACTGGAGCTATCACCTCAGTGGGCATTGCCTTTAATTTCACAGCCCGAAGTCAATTTCACAGCCTGTAATCTCCATATGTTTATCTACAGAAATTTAATTTCTGTTATTAGTGACAGTCTTCCAGCCACATGCTCAAGTGCTCAAACACACATGCACGCCATGATCAAGACACGCATTCCCACGCTCAGACATACTCTGAATGAACACATACACCCACAAGGTTTAGGTGTGAGAGTGTTCTTGTTTAAATTCAAAGCAAACTATATTGTTGCTGACTGAATTCACTCTGTTTATGTAGGAAATTGCTGGCTGATATTGAAAAGGAGACTGTGAGAAGAAGGTTATTTCTCAAAGAGACACTGATGACTTTGCATTGACATTCATTTTCAAAAGGGTCCTGCAAGCAAAAGGATATGGTGACTTTGTGGCAATTATGTGGGTTTGTATAGCATTCTGCAGAATTGCACAGCTTTTCCTTTAAAAAGAGAGCTGAAGCACAACTCCCATGATTAATGCTCTAAGTAAAGCTGCCTATATAGCTACATAGTTGAGATGTTCCCTGTAATTTCCAACATTGCAACTAGCTGCTTGTCTACAAGGAGCCTTGCTGTCAATCTCGCAGATGGGGAGGATGGGGATCATTACTGGAAGAAAAAAAAAAATCAGGATATATTCTTGTGTGATCAAAATGAAAGCAAGGGCCTCTCTTGAGGTTTGTCTGCCCAAGAATAGAAACAAAAACATCAACCTGCAAATCTTGTGAACTAAACGAGGTGATAGAAATACAACAGAACTGGTTTCAAAGCACTCTATAGTTAAACATCCTACTGTATTTACAACTGCGGTTCCTGCAGCAAACCTGAAACTTTCCAGTAATACACACAAAGGCAACGTACTGTTTTGCACCCACAAAACCCTGTGTTGTTTTCTCTAAAATATATTCAATTTATATCAGGTGTTCATCGTTCAAGGACCTCTCTCAAGTGTTTTGCTTAAAGGCAGAAAAAACACACAGATACACTGCTTGATTCACAGCACGGGTGACTGGATCTGAAATCAATCTTGACCCTATATGATTTATTTCCATAAGTATCACTTCTGGTCATGAATTAGAACAGTGATCTGGACTCTTATATAACTGTGTTTATGCAGGAACTGCTAGGCATAGAAGGTTTATGTTTACTCCCCTCACACTCCCCACAAACTTGAAGTTTTCAAATGGGATAAATTTAGTCAGCTGATGCAATTCATCGACAGGATTTCAGATTTTATTTTATTTTTTTACAATACTAGGCTTGACTCATTCAGTAGCATACAGTACTCTTTAGGTTGTTTACTGCTTTTTGTGTGTGGTTCAGAGAACATCACAACAGGTCTCATATGGAACTGGGAACCTGTAGGAGAGGGATTTAGATGTGTTGCCAAACAGCCTATGAGATTATTGGGAAACTGTGTGAGAGCTCAACACACAAGCATGAAGAATGAGATTTGTAATGTAGAGATGTGGACGTAATACGACAACACGAAATGTAAGAATTCCAACTGGCCTTCCTCCCCTGGCTTGCATATGATAAACTGCAACTATCATGTCTTGAGCCGCCAAGTTGGTGTGTAACACAGCCTCATCTGGCCGGGGCAGTGGGCTATGACATTTCACCCCCTGCCAGGAAGATCCTTCTCCTGTCTTGTCTCTCCAAAGCCCCCATGGCCTCTAGGAGCACCGTCAGCATGCAGCAGTCAGCTGAGGCTGATTGAATTAACTGGCACAAAATGGATTTTACTTACTCAACCTGCTGGACAGATGAATGCATCACTAACAGACTCCGAATGGAGGCAATGTGAGACTGTGTCTACCTTGGATATGGGGCCACGAGGCGCACAGCCATTAGAATAAACAAATTCTCTGTGCTAGATCAAATACAACTGGGATGATATCAATCCTCAACCTTATGCATGGAGTTCTTCATCAAGGCTTTGCAAACGCTTTCTTGTTTCTGCACTGCACCAAAGGCAGGGTTGGTTGTTTGTTTCCTAGCAATGAGGCAGTGGTAGCCTAAGGTTACAGAGACAGGCTTGTTACTAGAGGTTGCTTGGGAAGTTTAGTCGGGGAAATTAATTAGAAGCACTTCCCTGTGGTTGCAGCAGGCAAGCCCTCAAGCATGAGTGAACGTAATTGCATATAATCCTCCTATCCCCACAACTGCAGCTCCAAGGACGTAAAATGAATGAGAGTCAACATGCCTAGTAAAGTCAAATGTACTCTTCCTGTGAAATCCACAACATTAACCATTAGTGCCATAAATATGATGCTAGGCTGTATTGAAGTATGATCAAATTACTCAAGCACTAATGGATATTTAGACCAGTGTTGTTCCATTTGTGGCACTCAAGGCACCAGGACAAAACCTACATATATTTTCAGGGTTGCTTAAAGCAGGACCTCCTGAACTATTCCAGTTTCCTGGTTGCCTGTGTAGATAAAATTCCTATTTAGTAAAAGAAGAACATCTGTGGGAAACTGCATGAGGGCTTTCTTTTTGTGAGCTTATCTGTATTTAAAGACATTCTTCCATTGAACCACTTAAAGGAACCTATAGCACCCCCATTTTTTTAGAGTCACCAAGCTGGAAGCCTCAGCTGCATGTTACTGTACACACTCACCACTTTTTCTTCTCTTAATTTAGTGTTGCTTTCTCCACAAGGAGACATTTAGACAAGAAACCCACATTTGGTACAACACTGGAGGATTGGCGTGGGATCAGCTCCAGGGATTGACTCATCGATTCCTGTCAGCCCTTAAGGCTGGCTCCGAGAGCCACTAGGCAGGTTTCAAGGGCTCTCATTACAGACACGTACATGTAAAGCTGTTCACTGCTGCCTCAAGCTGTCTGCAGAAGAACCTTAAATTGAGCGCTGCAGTGAGGATGATGGATAGCCTTGTCTGGGATACAGATGGCTCCTGCAGGGGGTTCGGCTCCCTTTTGGGATGAGTCAGCTGGGCTGAGGACCACATGTTGACAACCAGAACCTCTTTGCAGTGCAACATAAGGCACCACAGAGCCTTCTACAACTGCTTGAAGACCACGTACATTTCTGAGATGTTGCACTAGTACCACACGATCAATAAAGCAGCAGCTCCAACATGCATTCGTTATCCATTCCTGACTGTGCATAGTCATATCTAATGAGAGACGCCCCCTTTGGAAACTATAATCCCAACAAAACCTTTTCTTTTTTGACAAAGATAAACTACTGTTACAATTATAGAATTGGGTTTAGTAAAAATATTTTTAAATCACTTTAGCAATAGGAAATTAAGAAATAAAAAAAACAATAGTACTATTATTTGTAACTAACTATTATTTTTCTTTTTAAAATCAATAAATATCTAAAAATCTAAATAATATAAATATAGACAATTTGAAAAAAAAATCAGTCAAATTCCTCTTTAACTTTGTTTATTGTCTCTTTTGTCTTTTTTTGCCCGAATTAATTAAACTCAAAATACGAGTGAAGGGAGGTGGAGAGAGGGTCAGTAACCATGACTGTAGAAAAGTGTACAAAAAGAACTATTACACTTCCATCCATCCATCCATTATCTATCACCGCTTATGCTTCTGCAGGGCCGCGGGGGGGCTGGGGCCTATCCCAGCTGACATTGAGCGAGGGGTGGGGTACAGCCTGGACAGGTTGCCACAATTGCACTTAACGAAGAGTAAAACGGCAACCAGATGAACCGATAAACAAAAGATCCACACAGGCCTATTTACACCACATTATCATATGTGGAGTATTAACACAGTATTTCATTTTTTTTAATATCACGGTTATGTTCAATAGCGGTATAGGTAATTATTCACAAAACAAATTTGTTAAAAATTAACAAATGTATATGCATTTGTAGCTAATTAAACAAATAATTTGATAAATCAGTCAATAAGATATTAAATTAGTGTGTTTAAAAAGAATATTTGATTCCTGTATCATTTTCATTATATGCATTTTTAATTATAATTTGCTGGTTTATTAGGTCATTTTTAAACCATTATAAGAAAGCTGTTTCAAGCACACATAAGGTGCTGGAAATGTCTGTGCTAACGAATAACTTTAGAGGTTTTGGGGGATCATGTTTGGATGCGTCAGGTCGAGCTATTGCCACAGCAAAGTAAGAAAAAACAGTTGGTGTGTTCAAATTTAAAAACAATAAAAATGATTTTGATCCTGATGGATAAACTACTTGCTTCCTAAGAAGAGAAGTTCTACTGAACGCTGTAGAATAGAAGAATATCTGTGCTATATGTCACTTTGACCTGAGGGCGTGGTGGGTGAAGGAGTGCACTCCAGGGTCACATGTCTTTGTGTCCTGCTCTTTGAATAGGCCTTGCCCTCCTGGTCCTGCTGGCCCTGACTCTCCTATTGGTACAGGTACAGCTAATCAGAGCGTGGGGCGCTGGGTCCATGCAGTCATCCCTGAATAAAACATGGGGCGAAAAAATTTAATCAAGAGAGGGCATCTGAGGCCGTCTCAGGCTGCTGGTACCAACACTCCAGCTATTCACCACATGTGTCCTCATACTAATGACAAGCCTAAAAGGAGGCATAGGGCAACCTCTTTTCATAATCAAAGTGTTTTTATTCATGACATGTCTATTAATTAGTTTGGAATAGTCGGTACCATGTGCTCAGAAGAATTTAAATTGGCTGAAGAGGATTTGCCCTTTCTCCGTTGAGCCAATGATTTCTTGGCAAGTCTTTATAACCAGGGAGGGACAAAGGGGTGTGTGTGTGGGGGGGGGGTCTCTTCTTCTGTTACTGACTCATAGTGTCTATAAATCACTGGCAGCAGCAAAATTGAAACTGTCAGTGGTGTTTGTCCTGTTAGAATGTATCTGAGATAGGTGTGTATATTAGTGAGAACACACAAACACACTTAATTTGAAAAACAAAACAACAAAAAAAAACAGTAACTCTCTCCAAGTAATACATGTTTTGTGTTCAATTTGCCACATGGTCTTAAAAAGGCAAATAAATGTATTATATGTTTATATAAATAAATCGATATATGTGATTGTTTGATGGGTAACAACACCTCAGGCTTATGAGACAACTACAACTGTGCATGACAATCCTCACCGTTAGCATTGCATTATATCCTTTAACCCAGCACCAGCGGCTCCTTATGTATTATTTCTCTGTAACAACTAGCATAACTTAGATAATTAAATGTCTTCTACCCCTTTGTGTCTCACCTCCACAGAAAAGACGCAGTTAGTGTCTGTTTATGTCTCCTGTCATTAAGGCCGGTCGTTGAGGCTCTACTTCAACTTTTTTTGACACGGGACAATACAATCTGGCACAATAGCATTTGTTATCTGCCTTCATTCAAACTGTCAATCGATAACACTCCACAATTGAAAACCACAATTTTGTTAAAGAAGTCTGAGGCACTCAAGAGGGTAATGAATTAAAAAGCCTTTATGTTCTCATGGCCATCATATCAGTAAAAAACATGCCTATACGCGTTTCAGCCGTCAAGGCCTTCATCAGGGCAAAGTACAAAATGGTCGCCTTTGGGGTGCTTCATGTAGATGTTGGCCAATAGTATATGGACAGGTGAGTAGTCACATGTTCAGCAAGGGAATTATAAACAATTTAATATACACACTATACCCTAAAAACCTAGATATTTAAGTTCTCAGTACACACAAGTAAAACAGTAGATCATAGTGGTTGCCAAAATAATTACTTAGGGGCTTTCTCATATTGGCAAACAGTCACATGATAAAAATGGACAGGTAAGTAGTCACATAATTAGTACGAGAAGTTAATGCCACCTGACTGACCATGTTCTGCAAAAGAAATCACAAGAAATGTAACAATTAATATGCCACATTAATTGAACCTCACAGGCGACCTGTCTCTCTGTACAGTTAACAAGCAGGCTTGCACTATTGACACGTGTCAAGACATAATCAGCGGTGATGTTTTAGTCATGGTGAAGGATGGAACAGGAGGCAAATTGTTTGCTAATTCTCATTTCACACTCCCAATGTGAAATCAGCCAGGCACACAGAGCAGCGGTTCCTCAACACGCACAATGGCCTGGCTCGCTGCGTAACACCAAATTATCTTTCCCTTGGCTTAATTATTCATTAGGCAAACATAATTAATTTAAGAAGCTTCCCTCACAGGAAGTGATTCAAATAAAGGCCAGAAGGACAGCTTTCTTCTTAATCATTAACTGAACACAGAACACAGCCAAGAACCTGCAAGGGTCTGAATGCTTTATTGAATATGATCTTGATCTGTGCCAACACTTTTTCCCAGCAGTGTTAAGGGCTTGTGCGAAAACGCACTGAAACTTTTGTATCGCTTGAGCTGATACAGCCAGAAATACCTTTGAATTGAAGACCTTGAACTGTATTTTAACGATGTGTGAGTGCAATTTAGCTTCCACAATAACATGAGCGGCGAACAAAACTGCAAACTCCACTTATTTCTCATAACACCATTTTCCAGCCTTTTCTCCTACTTCCTTTAGCAGGCCCTATTTTAGTGTAGAGTGTATCTGATGGGGCCAGGATGCCTGTGCAACTGAGGGGATGTGTGACCACGACAGACAGATTTTCATCTGCAGTTCTTCTTAGTCAATCCATCTCCCAGCCTACACATTTACCAGAAAACCACCTAATTACACACACCAAGTACGCAGCGGCACACGCACACAAACTTTGCCCTCTCGTCTCCTTCTTTATGTTCCCCTCCTTCGCTCAGTGTTACCGAATCTAATGGAAGCATCTCGGAGAGAGAAAGAGAAGAGGCTTTGATCTATTTTCTCCGTGATTCTGAGCTTTCAGATCAAGGGGCGGTTTGTCTTCAAGCTCACCAAATCCTCAGACGGCCCGAGACAAAGAGCAAACATACTGAAGTGCCTTTCAAGATCCATTTGCGTAATGGCAGAGCTGTCTGTTTGTGTGTGTGTGTGTGTGTGTGTGTGTTCGTGGATTGACCTTCTGTTGTACCCCCTTGTGCCACTCAATTCCAACAATCATTACAAAAATTCTTTTTTGCGGTAGATCATTATTATTATTATTATTATCCCACTCTATTTACTAGCCTTGGTGAGATGTCTAAATTGAAGAACTGTGGCTTCCCTACCACTGTTCACCTTATTTCAAGTTTCTTCTTGGTATTACTCTCCGCAGGTGAAAAACCTCACTCATATTACCATGGAAACAACAAGATTTTTCCCCTCCCTGAGGATCTGTTAAAACATTTCTATTCTGAGGATCTATTCATGAGTCAATGAAAAGGGTGAATATGACACCCCTGTGCCTCTTTTGTCTATTTGTCTCTTAGTCAATCACTTTTGTTTTAAAGGCTCTAAACCAAGCAGTAGCCAAGAGAGATGGTCCCAGTACAGTATATTCTTTAAATTACCAAAAGACAAAAAAATTCTGTAATCAAGTGTCCAAAAAGGGGTTTTGTTTTGTGTAGTTTATAGATTGAACAGTGAGAGGCCTTTGAATGTTTCCGGTAGTTGCAGTCAAGTTACATTTTCTATGTTCAACAGATCACTTAAAGCAGAGAAGCACTTAATAATTCCCCCTATATTCAGAAAAGGCCATGGAGCATTCTGAGATTCTTCACTTATGTCACTATGCAGTTGAATATTTTATTATTATTATTATTATTTGAAGAGATCACCTCTGAAAATGTTAACTCATTTGAAAGTATTTTAGCAAAAAAGGCTAGATAAGTATGCATTTGTCCTCAAAGAATAAATATAGGAAAAGGTTAAAAAGTTCAAATGAATAAAGAAAGAACCGTCTTTCTTTTTATGTTATAGTATGTGGATTTACTCAGTGAGGATTAAATGGCAATGGTACCCTCAACAATGGCAAGGCTGACACAGAGAGTGCACATAGAGACAATAAAAGGAAATGCTGCAGAGTAAAATGACTCCAAAATCACAGCAGACATTTAATCAAATTTTCTTGGCAGTTGGGGCTGTGTAAAGATCACACTGCGGTTCATCCCCTATGAAAGCCATAGGGATGGCTCTATGCCATCCAAAAAAGGCAATCCCAAATCACCACAATTGATCAACAATCTAACAAGAGAAAACACATTCAAAGAGAATCTATTGCAGCCAGAGGACAGGAGAAGAAATCGACTAAAACATGGTCGACTGTGAGGAATCACCTTGTGTATTTTTCTCTTTCTCTTGACTATTTTCAAATTTTTGTGTAATAATTTGAAATGAAATCCCTCGATATCTTGTCTAAAATGAAAACTCTGATTGAGACAAAACAATAGATATAGAGAATATCAGAGACATGCACCTTGAAATTGAACGTATCTCGTTGCATTCTTTCCATGCTACTAAAATAGAAAATATTCTATAAAGATGACTTTTACTAGTTAAGCTATGTTACTGGGAGCTACCTCTTCCCTCTTGTCTCCGCAGTACCTTTCATCACCATCTCAAATGTGCATCCGCACATGCAGAGCCAGTGCTCCTGGAGGGGGGGGGGGGGGGGGGGGGGGG